>JAHBMJ010005919.1:0-16151 GCA_018398765.1 Chromera velia | reverse complement strand
GGAGAGAGGCAGGCGAGAAGAAGAAAAGCAGGCGAGAAGGAGACAGGCAGGCAAGTAGGAGAGAGGCAGTCGAAAAGAAGAGAGGCAGGCAAGAAGGAGACAGACAGGCGAGAAACAGAGAGGCGACAAGAAGAAGACAGCCAGGCAAGAAGAAAAGAGGCAGCGAGAGGAAGATAGGCAAGCAAAAAAGACAAAGGCAGGCAAGAAGGAATGAGGCAGGCGAGAAGAAGAGAGGCAGGAGAGAAGGAAACAGGCAGGCAAGAAGAAGACGGGCAGGCAAGAAGGAGGGAGGCAGGCGAGAAGGAGACAGGCAGGCAAGATGGAGGCAGGCAGGAATGAAAGAGAGAAGCAAACAAGGAGGAGACAGGGAGGCGAGAAGGAGAGAGGCAGGCAAGAAGAAAAGAGGCAGGCGAGAAGGAGAAAGGCAGGCGAGAAGGAGAGAGGCAGGCGAGAGGGAGAGAAGCAGGCGAGAAGAACAGAGGCAGGAAGGAGGAGACAGGCAGGCGAGAAGGAAAGAGGCAGGCGAGAGAAAATCGGCAGGCAAGAGGGACAGAGGCAGGCGAGAAGAAGAGAAGCAGGCAAGGAGGAGACACGCAGGTAAGAAGGAGACAGGCAGGAGAAGAGGAGACAGGCAGGCAAGGATGGATGGATGGATGGATAGATGGATGGATGGATGAATGGATGGATGGATGAATGGATGGATGGATGGATGGATGGATAATATTATAGATGGATGGATGGATGGATCGATGGATGGATTGAGGAATGGATGGATGTATGGATGGATGGAATATGGGTGGATGGATGGATGGATGGATGGATGGATGAATGGAGGGATGGATAGATGGATGGATCGATGGATAGATTGAGGAATGGATAGATGGATGGATGGATGGATGCATGGATGGATGGGATAGATGGATGGATGGATGGATGAATGGATGAATGGATGGATTCAGGAATGGATGGATGGATTGAGGAATGGATGGATGGCATACATGGATGGATGCATGGATGGATAGATGGATTGATGGATGGATTGAGGAATGGATGGATGGATTGAGGAGTGCATGGATGGATGGATGGATGGAGGAATGGATGGATGGATGGAGGGATGGATGGATGGATGGATAGATAGCGGGATGGATGGATGGATGGATGCATTAAAGAGAGGCAAACAAGAAGGAAACAGGCAGGCGAGTGGAAAGACGCAAGCAAGGAGAAGGCAGTCTGGCGAGATGGTGACAGGCAGGCAAGAAGGAGAGAGGCACGCAAGTAGGAGACAGGTAGGCGAGAAGGTGACAAGCAGGCAAAAAGGGAAAGGGAGACAAGAAGGAGAGAGACAGGCAAGAAGGAAAGGGGCAGTCAGGAAGGAGACGAACAAGTATGGCAGGCAAGGAACAGAGAGGCAGGCGAGACGGAGAGAGGCAGGTGAGAAGAAGAAAGGCAGGCAAGAAGAAGAAAGGCAGGCGAGAAGGAGACAGGCAGGCAAGTAGGAGAGAGGCAGGCGAAAAGAAGAGAGGCAGGCAAGAAGGAGACAGGCAGGCGAGAAAGAGAGAGGCAGGCAAGAAGGAAACAGCCAGGCAAGAAGAAAAGAGGCAGCGAGAGGAAGATGTGTATTAATTGAGGGGATAGGGGCCAAGGCCAAGGCGCGAAGCCGTGGCCGAGGCCCGACCGGGTCAATATACTTGTATCAAATGTCTCAGCGGCTTGCGCTTTTACCGCGCGGTCTTCCAGCTGAACCTGTGTTCTCGCTCCGTTAATCGTCTGTTTTGGTATGGCTCCGCGAGAACTCACACTTCACGTTTCTGCATGAAGAAGGACTCATCGGGAAGGCACGGGTTCATGAAGTTGAGGCAAGGTAACTCAGATGCTTGCGATCACAGCTGAACGATTTCCTTCGAATCTTGAACCGCAACTGTGACACCAACCACACGTTTCTCACTCGGACCTCTGTCCATTCGTCTGATTGTCTGTACAGATTCACCCACACAGCGCAGACAAGATGCCAACTGAATCCTTGGGGTCTCCCAGCCGCTCTCATGTTCACATGATGGGTTCAAAGTGAGTGTTCTCCTTCGCTTTCTGTTTCTCAAGACCTAATTTAGCAAGTGCCCGAACATGGTTACGTATATACATGTATTGATACGCGAAGGTCAGACGTTTTCAATTTCCCCCTCTCTTCCCTGGGTGTGCGAGCAGGAAGAACGGTGGAGCTGATGACCTCACAGCAAGCGTCCAGGTACGTTGCGCTTCTTTCATTGCACAGCTCAGGGCAGAGCCTGGTCTTCCATGTTATCTGGTCACATATCTCAACAAAGCGCCAGCATATACATATAGATACACGGGCCACTTGTTTGCAGACAGCGCTGGCTGTCATGGTCATCACAGCGAAGGAGAGGAACGTGAGGCTTCCCAACCAGATCCGAGTGGTTGCAGAGGACGCGGTCAGCTTCTTTGTTTAGGGGTTTTTCTGCGTGTCAATCAAGCGAACAAAATCCGGACGTGCACACGGAATGTTGCACCACCTTCTATTTCGTAGGCCAGTCGCAAAAGGTTACAAAAGAGAGCGCTGATATTGAAATATGATGAAACTGGTTTTAAAGGCTGGGTCCTGTCACTGGCGGCATTTGTTTAATCGGGTTTCCTCCTTACTTCGATCCTTCCGCTGTTCTGTTCTTCAGTCCTGTCTCAAGCTCCTCACTTCTGCTCCTTTGCCTCTCTCTTTGTTTTTGCGTCTGCCAGCTGGTCCAGTAACGTGCCTTTCGATGCTCTCCCTTTCTTCTTTACGCTCACTCCAAGCTGGTTGAAAAAAAAAAAACTCTGCCTGTCTGCTCTCACTGTTTTCACGTCACAGCGTTTTCTGGAGCTAGTCAGGGCGGTGTTGGCGTATTTTGACGTCTTTGAGGCCCTCACGGCAGCCGAGCAAGAGTTGGAGGACGAGAGGAAAGCTTCTGCCAAGAGGAAACCCGGAGGAGGACAGCACTGGCAACACGCCCCCCCGCAGCCCTCCTTCTCGAATTCGAAGTCTAGAGAGACACTCGGAGGAGGACCCCTGTCTCGATCTCAGCGGAAAGGGGAAGGAGAGTCACAGCAAGGAGGAGGGAGCAGCTCCCCCCTCGGTCTCTCCAATGCACCTCCCGGCTTGACGAACTCCTCCAATGCCCTTCTTTCGCCCACGTCTCCTACTGGTGCGGTCCCAGAAGGCAAGTTTCCGCATGTGGAAGGGGAAGCCGAAGAGACGGTCGGAGAGGGAAGACCAGGATCCCCTTCTCCTCCCTCTGTGAAGGCGGGAGAGGGAGGCACAGGCAGCAGGGAGAAGCCACAGACCCCCCCTGCTCCCTCACAGCATCAGCAGGAGAGCAACGGTACGGCAGGGGACGAGGAAAGCAAAGGGGGGACAGAAACAGGAGGTGAAAGGGAAGAAAGAAAGTCCACACCCCCACAGCAACCGCAGTCTCCTTCAGTCTCCCCCCATGGAGACAACGAGAAGGAGAAGCAGAAGGAGAAGGAGAAGGATGATGAGAGCGAAGAGGACGAAGAGGACCAGGAGGAGCAAAACGGAAAAGAAGAAAAAGAAAACGCCGCACAACACTCAACAAGCAACGACGCGGCAGAGGCACTCAAGTTAACGGGAGATCAAGAGGACTCCACGGGCCCTGCGGCGGAACTCAATTCTGCCCCCTTGCAGGGAGGGGAGGGAGGCCAGACTGCTGAGGGGGATGCGGGGAAGGAGGGAGGGGACCAGTCAGGAGAGAATCTGCTGGGCCAAGGAGACGGAGAGGGAAATGAGGAGGAGGTGGCGGCGGAGAAGGAATCAATTACCTCCTCGTCTCCTCTAAATCCGATGCTCATTTTTCAGAAGGCTCTGGAAATTCGAAAGAGGGACATCGCGAGGTCGGTCCAAAAAACAAAAGTACACCCCAGGATAAAGTTTGAATACCGCACATCGCTCTTGAAATGAGAAGAGAGAAAGCGTGAGAGAAACAGTTGAGGTCCGCTACTTTGTGTGTGTGTGTGTGTGTGTGTGTGAGTGAGTGAGTGAGTGAGTGAGTAAAGGACTCACTCACATCCGTACTCTCTCAGATCTGATAAGGCCAATTAGAAATTTGAAAATGCCGAAGTGCACTTTTTCCCATATCCCCTAACTCCAGAACGCGCACACACACGCAGACATACACACGCACACACACACGCACACACACACACACACACACAAACAGATCGATTGCTGTGTGTGTCTGTGTCTCTGTCTGCATGGATGCAGGGCCTACATTCTTCTCCTCTCAGGGCGCGTATTCGGTGGGGGGGCCGAGAAGCAAGAATCTCCTCAGGCTGCTTCGGGAGGAGGAGGAGGGGGCTCCTCTTCGCATGCCTCATCTATCGGTGGGGGCAGGCTGCTGTCTCCGAAGAAGGGACAGACCGCCTCCCTCGCCTCTCCCAACGGTCCCCCTCCCAGTGGCCAGGCTCTCTTCGAGGCCGGCTTTCACCTTCTCTCTCGAATCGTCCAGACGGTCTTTGCCAGGTCTCCCCACCTTCCTGCAGTGGACCTGGAACTTCACAGACTTCTCAGAACAGACGCATTCAACTACGCACGAAGAAGCTTTGAGGCACAGAAACAGAGGGAGGCCGAGGAACTTGCAAGGGTCAGCCGAGGGGGGGGCGGAAGGGAGGGAGGGATTTGTCGAGGTGAATGGATAACTGCAAGCATCAACTCTCGACACCTGCGTTGAAATCTGTCTTTTCTGTCTATTTGCCTAGAAGGAAAAAAATGCAGGGGACAAAAAGAAAGTCATACGGTCTCAATTTCTGTCTGTCCGTCTGTCTGTGTCTGGGTGCACCCCTTCCGTCCTTATTTGTCTCCTCATCTAGATCAAGGTCGAGCTCGCCCCCGCTCAGAAAAGAAAGAAACGTCCTCTTCCTTGCCTGCGTTGAAAGAAATTGCACTGGTCTCTTCACAAGAGATGGAAGGTCCGTTTGTTTGTGGGTAGAGTCTCTGCATGGATGCGTGTTATTTGTTCAATTGTTTGTGTCTTGTTGATTGATTCATGAGTGCAGGAGCTGAAAGCAGCGGAGGCCATGAGGGGTTCAGACCGTCGTAGGATGGGAGGGGGGGCAGTGGGGGACCGCAGTGGTGGGGATGCTGGGGATTCGGGTGAGAAAGATGGTGGCAGGGGTGATGAAGACGGAGGCGCAGTTGCCGGGGGTGAGGATGAAGTAGAGACAGGAGGGCTTGCAAGCGGGAGTGCAGCAGCTGGAGCAGGAGGAAAGGGTTCAGGTGGTGCAGTGGGGGGGAAAGAGGGAAGGGGGAGAGGGAGAGAGGCAACACAGCAGTTGTGCATTCAAATAATGGAGAGAGCCGCGCGACGCAGAGCAGCAGGCCACCGAGGACAGGCAGGGGCCCTCGAGAACAGCGGACAGGTGATGGGATCCCGCAGCCCCGTTCTGTCTGCCGTCTTCCCGACTGGTTTTGAGAAGGCGGAGGCTCTAGGTGAGTCCGTCTGTATTCATTAATTCAATGAGTACGGGCTGGAACTTCTTTGACACCTCGGTTTGTGTGTCTGTTGCGCAGATAGAGAGAAGGTGTGTTTCCGTGTCCTTTTTTGTTTTCGTTTTTTTTGTTCTTTCGGATGTTTTCTGTATTGCCCCTCGTCTCGAAAGCGGAACGACTCAAGTTTCATGCCTTTAACTCTGTCTAGTTGTTTGACGCTCCTTGTAACTGACTGAGTGTTGTTTTGTTTTGTTTTGTGCAGAGAAGAAACGACGGACTCTGCTGAAAAGAGCGGTCCAGAAAAAGGCTGTCTTCCAGTCTGGAGCAGAGGGAGGGGCGTTACACCTCTTTGACACACAGCCAGGCACAAACTTTCCAGACCGTCCGCACAGTGCTCCCCCTCCTTCCTTCTACCAATTCCAACAACGAAGAAAGTCAACCCTGCTATCTCCTTCTGCCAACGCCGGGCGGCCCGTCTCTCCCGGTGGGGGGCCCGCCAAGGTTGCGCGCGCTCTGATCTTTGCACAGGCGCTCGACAGGGCTGTAATGATGAGGGAGGGGAGGACTCATCGAGATAATCAATTGGGAGACGAGGAGTCTTCTCTGCCGCCCTCCCACGCGATCAGTGAACAGCAGCAGCAGAAACCCCCCAATTCCCCTTCTGCAGCTGCCTTCCTGGGTATGTTGCCTCAGGCACTCAGAGAGTTGATAGGGGAGGAGGCGGTGGTATGTGCAGAGGGGGACACAGGGGAGTGTGTTGCAGAAACTGATGGGGGGGAGAATTGTGTTGCAGAAACCGGGGGGAAGGAAAAGCAGCTGTTGGAGGGGGATGAGGGGGTGATCAAAGGGGAGGAAGGGGAGGAGAAGATTGACCTTCAGGGGGGGCACTGCCAGTCAACAAGAAAAGATCTGACAGACCACGCAGCAGGGGGTGGAGACAAGCAGACAGACTCGAACATCGAAAATTCTTCAGGAGAAGACATTGAAGATATTTTCGATCAAGTGGCAGATCAGGATGTGGAGTTACTTCAATCGAAGGCCAAAGAATTTCTGCCCCGATGGATGACCCTACAGCGACTCCAGAGAGAAGTAGGTCCACAGAGAGCTATCTATTCAGGATTTCAGAATTCTGTCTTCCTTGTCAAGGGAGGTGACAGGGATCCGAGAGAGAAAGCGATCGCATCCCTGAGACAGAACCCTTCCCCCCTCCCCCCTGTGCGTCAGACAGATCATGCCAACAAATCAGCAGCCACCAAAGCCAACAAGACTCCACCCATGAGTCTCCTTCACGGAGTCATCTCCCCTTCAAGCACCGCCGCCTTCGTCTCCAGTCCCGAACGAGGCGCCCCCCCCAAAAACGCTTCGGGGCTCTTCGCGAAGTCCCTGGGGGGAAAAGGAAAGCAGAGCCCGAGAGCTGTTCCTTCAGTCACTCAGACCCCCCACTCGAAGCAATGGCACCCGACTCCTCTCGGAGGGCCAGCATCAAGGCCCGTGAGTCCGGAGATGCACCGGAGAGGACGAGGTGGCAGCAGCAGTCTGTTCTCTTCTGCCCACACGAACCAGAACCAGAACCCTCCCCGCCTGTCCGAGCGCATGGCGAACCTCCCGAGTCTGAACAGCCCCCCACATATGAGGGACTCGGTGTTGCGGATGCACCTGAGGTCAACAACTCAGAAGGCCGCGATGCAGCCGGGGGTATTTGCTTCGGGAGGAACTCCACGGGGAGATGAGCAGAGTCATCAGGAGTCCCAGAAGCAGACCGACATGCCGCCTGCCCCCCGTCCGGTTGCGCCACAGACTTACAAACTCCAGGGAAGTGGACCCTTATTGGTTCTCGAGAACGACACCGGTACTTCCCCAGAGTGAGCAGACATGCATGCCCCGTTTGATCCCGCCAGGCTGCCTACACACTTTCCTGTCTGCCAGTGCCTGTGTGCCCCTCACTTCTTCTCCTGTTTGGTTCGTGTTTTCACAGCACGTCGAGGGAGCTTCTCACGCATCCCACAGAAGGGTACGTTGAAATCTGCCAATGATTGGCTTGCAACTTCAATGCCAACTTGACTTGAACAGCTCTCACAACGGGGGAAAAAAAGACGTGAATGTATTCGCGGACGGGCAATCATAGTAAGTCTTTACCACTCTTTGGCTCTCGTAGTAACACAAATATACTTTTTTTTTCAGACATGCCAGTGTGTGTGAGCAATGAGCATTTAAGATCATATATAATGAGTAATGAATCTAATAATAAGTTTAGTGAAATACTAGAACACTGTAAGTTTAAAATTCAAGTTTTCAAGTGTATATGAGTTAAACTCTAGGTTCAACTTGAAAATGAGGTCAAAGAGTTTTGTAAGTTAATTGTCTACATGGGGACAGGAGGGGCAGACAGGAGAAGAAGGTTGGTAACTCTCGTATCTTGTCATTTTCTTTCCTGTAGATTTCTACCAATCTTCAGTCAAGGGGGCTGGGGTTTCAGGTCTGAGGTTAAACTTCGGACAGCAAGTTTACTAGCTCTTGATCGAAACAAACAAAAGTGGGGTATTGGTTGGAGGGGAGGCTTTGGACAGAGGGGGCGCCGCCCGAGCATGTCTTCTTTTGTTCTTAGCCTTCCATAGGTTCCAAACAAATGGTCCCGTCGGGTGTCTTGCTTTTGTCGGGGAGAAGGCAGGTGGAAAGGTTGGTTTGTTGTGTGCTATGCAGGTTTTGTCTTTTCCGAGGACTGGGTACCTCCGTCTGGCGTGCGTGCTCAAGACTAAAGCGAAGGGGCCGCCTAGTCTTGCAAGCCTTCAAATGCCCCATGGAACCTAGGTTGATCATGAGTGTATGAGCGTTTTACATGACATGGGGTTGTCCTCAAAGTCTTGTTAATGGCTTGGGGTCTGGCATTGCTGGATCTAGGATTTAACCGGGAAATTAACCCCCAATTATTCATTCATTCATTCATACATTGATAATTAACTAACTAATTAACTTTTAACCATTACTAAGCTAGTTACTAAGTAGTACTAAGTAGTACTAGAAGTAGTAGTTCAACAGTAACTTGAACTGTTTTCGAATAACTTTCATTTTAGATGTTTCAGTGCCAGTGGGTCTGACTACAGTGACTAGTGGTCTGACTCAATCATTGAAGTTCATATGCTAGTATATTAGTCTGTGTTATTAGACTTAAGCTAGAACTTCAATGGTTAATATTAATTCAGATAACTAGGCGTTACTAAGGCGCGGCTGACTCTGGCTAACCTCAGGGCCAACTATGGCATGCATGACATTACTAAGATATTATATAATATGCAAGTTTGTACGTTTTATATTTATTCACATGGAATAAAGAAAAGCTTTTGAAGGCGCTCCTAGAGGCGCTCGCAAAATCAGTGCTGGCAATACCGCCAATGATCTCTAAATCTACCGAGGTTGACCTGGTATCAGGCTGGTGGTACTAGTAGCCTCGCAAAGTCCCCCAAGTGCAGTTTCCATTGAACTTTCCAAAGTGGCAAAAACGAGCAAAAACAATTCAAACAAAAGTACTTAACATTCGCTTTACCCTTCATAAAGAAATTCATACAAACGCTCTTGGTGCTTATGACTATGCTTAACTTTGACTGCAAGTCTGTATAAGTCTGGGCAAAGTCGAGCAAAGGAAACGAGAAGGAGAACATGGCTGGACGTCTTTGTTTACTTTCCCGCTCGTGATTTCTCCTGATTCTCGAGCTAGTTGAATCTGAGTTGATTGACGCTACTGAGAATGGAGAGAGGCTACCGCAAGTGTCGGCGGAAATGGTGGTCCAGGGCCACCCTTTTCGCACTGGCGCCGTCTCCACTCCACTGGAGGACTAAGTTCATTCTCTTAATCCTCCCATTGACTGCATGCACGACACATTGCTCTCCTCAACGTACTTAAGGCAGCTTCCTCTCCCTTCGCTTCCTTCACTTCATGCACACCCCCTCCAACTCTGCCACCAGCTTCTTGATTGCCTCCTCTGCAAGCTCTGCGTATGAAGATAAATGTCCGCAATCTTGCCTCCTTCACTTCACGCATACCCCCTCCAACTCTGCCACCAGCTTCTTGATTGCCTCCTCTCCAAGCTCCCCCACGTCTCCCTCTATTGCCTTCAGTGCAGACCCAAACACAAACGCCGTCTCCTCCGAAAACCCCGCATCCACCAGCACTCCAAACGCCTCGTCTTTCACCAGCTCCTGAAGCATCGAGTCTGTCTCCAGGTCGCACTTGCTTACAAACACCACCAGCCGCTCTATACCCTTCCCCTTGGCCATGTTGATGTGGTACATCGTCTCATCTCTAGGCCCCTCCAGGACAGAAATCACCAACAAGGCGCACACGTCTGGACCTCCCGAAAGGTCCTCAGCGATTTTGCTGGCTGGCATGTCCTTCAGCACCAGGACTGCCTCCTCTCCCTCGCACTCCACCTCGCACGGCTGTGGAGCCAGGTCTCCCCAGGTCTTTGCCTCAGCCCGGCCTTCCTTTGCAAGCACCATGCTGAGGGAAGACTTTCCGTGCTCGCTCTGCCCCAAGAGAACCACCTGCTTCCTTGCTTTGGACATCTTTGCGGTTGGGGGTGCTGTGAAGGTCTGGTGCTCAACGACGATTCTTCCTTTCTGTTCTTGCAGTGAGGAGGCGCCACAACCCATACGCTTTGGCCAGTCACAGACAGCGCAAAAGAATGCAGAAAATAAACGATTGAGAAGCCAGTGATTGAAAAAAAGTAGGTGCGAGAAGCCTTGAGAGCGCTGTAGACAAATTAAGGAGACGTAAATGGACAGCCGCGGATCGCTGTCAGATTGGGTCCGGACCCATGAACATCTGTGAGTCTTTCAACGACGAGGGGTGAAGTGCAGCTCTCTGCCACTGGAGTGTGACTGTGAAAAGAGGATTCTGCATGTCTGCTCGTTAACTATCGTTGGTTGTCAATGCTGCTGTATGCATGCGCATGCATTGATTGCTCACCATGCGACCGCCTTTTTCCTGCATGTTCATAATTTTGTCTGACCTCTAATTGCATCTGACGCACTCCGTGCGAATGGCCCGGAAAGCGGAATTAACTTTGTTCTGACCGCCATTCATGTTGTATAAAGTGCCCCCTCATGCAGTTCTATTAATATTTGCGGGACATGCATCTGCGTGCGTCAGAGTTTCCAATCGTAAATTCTCAACACACGCGCGCGTGCTGCCACCTCAACTCTTTGTATAAGTGCCCCTTAGCTACGCTTTCCGGGCCATGCGTTGAACACTAGTCTCTCCGCGCGCGGGGGCCTGTGACTTTAGTGTCTCTCCAGTCCTGTATCTGGGTGAAAAGAGTGGCACAGGCATATACGGACTGCAGAGGGGGGGTGCAGAGGGAACTCGGACAGAACCACATTCCCCGGGTGTTGCAAAGTGAGTGGGGAGAGAGAATTGATGATTTCCTAATTTATGAGAGGGGGGAGATGCAGCACTTGATGATTGAAGCCCTCCACCTTGTTCGTAGAGAACAACTTCTGAATGCGCTGTCCCCTCCAGGGAAGGCATGTTTGAAGTCTTGTTCAGGCACAGGGGCTTCAGCTTGGCTCACTGTGATGCCGTCCTCTGGATGGACAAAAATTTCCCCCACGCTTTTCACCACCGCTGTTCATGTCCATCTGGGTCTTCCCATCCCAGAAATCAAACGGAACCCGATCTGTGCTTGTGGGGCTACGCTAGACCATGAGGGCCAGCATACACAGACTTGTGGCACAGGGGGGGGGGGTATGGTGGAGACATAAACAGATGAAAGATGCATTCTGCTCTCTTTTGCAGGGGCTCCGTCATTGCTATATAACAAGAGAGCCAACCTTCGGACAGCTAAGCTTGTCTACTCCCACCCGTCTCGTCAATGAAAGACAGAAACGTCCCGATTTCCTTGCAGGTCTTCCATCAGGAGACACCATACTAGGAGACGTCGCAGTGACCCATCCATTCTCAATTAATACCAACCGCCTGCAAAGATTCGCAAAAACAGCAGGGTCGGCAGCAAAGGCGATGGAAAAGGTCAAAAACGACAGGTACGGTGAGATCTGTCATGAAATCGGATTTCGGTTTGTTCTTCTTGTGTTTGAGACATATGGGAGACCAGGAGAGGGGACAATTCGTTTTTTGAAAGAGATAGCGAAGTTGGGGGCCAGAAGAGTGAGGGGAGGAGAGGGAGACGAGGCAGTGCAGACAAGGCTGATGGACCGGTATTATAAAGTTCTTTCCTGCACGCTACAGTGTTTCGTTGCCACAAATGTTCTTTGTTCAATTCACAGTAGGAGGGGAACCAGAGGGCCCTTCCAGCCTGAGTACCTTCTCGGTAAGGAGGTCACAGCGTTCTCCGGGTCTTTCGACTCGGAGGGCGCAAACTAAGCGATCCTTTTATAATTGATTCTTTGTATACAAATAAGAAGGGAAAAAAAAGGGGGGGGCAAGTGCATGAAAGGAAAGGAAGAAAAGAAGGTTGAGAAAATGAGGGGCAAATTAATGGGGGGGGTCTCTTTGAAGTTGTTCTCTACCGTCAAAGGGTAGCCTTTGCCAACGGGAAAAATTTTAAAAAGTTTTTGCCCTGCTCCTTCCCTCTTTTCATTGTTTTCCAAGTTCTACTCTACCGCTGCTTGAGAAATAAGCTGCAGTAAAAGTGATTAATGAGCAGTGAGGCTTGTGCCTTCATAAATGGACTTTTGCCCTCAAGTCGGACCTAAATATATATAATACTAGATACAATTCTTTCATAGAAGAAAAAACACTTAATTCGAGTCACTTTGGGAGTAAAATTTGATCTAGTTGTAGGTAACACAGCTTGGTATGCATGGTAAATTCATATATTGATCGAAATCAAGTTCTGATTAAAACTTCTGAACCAACGATAATCAGGTCTTAAATGTTTCTTCCCCAATGATAATATTATATAGATGTTTTGTTGTTAAAAATCGTATTTAAAAAATTGGAATAATCATTCATTTTTTAAAAAATTAATCTCATATACTTAATTCACTAGTTGATTGATTGTTGATACTGTCTAGCACTAGCTCATAACTCTGGATCACAC
The DNA here is from genome assembly GCA_018398765.1 of Chromera velia. Classification (NCBI taxonomy): domain Eukaryota; family Chromeraceae; genus Chromera; species Chromera velia. The sequence continues at coordinate 3,605 of JAHBMJ010005919.1, read as the reverse complement.
AGTCGAGTCTGAGTCAACAAACAGCTAGATAAAAAACTAGATGAAAAATTATGAATTTAATTATGAATAAAAAATTATGTAAAATTTGAAGTGTCATAAAAGAAGATATTGGAACGCTTTAATCAATCTCATGCAGTAAATCGATTACATAAATCAATATATCGACCTAGATGTAGACTTATCTGTAGATATAAACGACGGTAAAAATAAAATGAAGGATCATAAGCTAGATTACAAAGTCACTAAGTGTTTTGACAACCTTAACTTAGAAGCATACTAAGAGACTCATATTAGAGAGGCCTAATCAATAGATTGACTTACAACGTTGCTTCTGCATCACTTCAATGTGCTGTTTAAATATGTGAGCATATCGAAAGCATTCCCAGGCGCCGTTGTTATCTCGATCTTACTTAAGGCTGTTCCTCCGATAAGCAGCCAAAAAATTAAGGAAGAACGAGAAGGGCAATCAAACATGGCTGCATGGCGACGGGAGAGAAACAAAAATCGGCAAACAGAACAAAGAAAGAAATGGGGAAAAAAGAGAATGACGAAGAGAAAAACAGCAGGGTATAAGCAAAGAAAGGAGCGAATCAAAGAAAGGGTTGGGGGGGTTCCACTGGATGGGGAGACGGATGGATGGATGAATAAAAGAATGGAAAGAAAGATAGATTAACAAGATGAAAAGGAGAAGAGAGGGGCCTTCTGACACATATAGAGAGCCTGTCAGTGAGACAGAAAAAGATAGAAACAGAAAAGAGGCAAAAGGGGCAAAGCAGGGACCTTTAGCATACGAAGCTGACGAAACAGAGGAGAGAAAGAAAAAAGACGGAGACGGCCGGAGAGTGAAAAGGGGGAAATGACTGAAAAGGGGGAAATGGTTTCTTTAAGAGCAAAGAGGGAAACGATCAGAGAGTGAGAGAAAGGAAAAAGGTGGAGAGTCGGATCAAAAGAAGGGTACGAAGGAAGGGTAAAAAAGGGAGTGATCCACGGAGACAGACAGGCAGGGAGTAAGGCAGAAAGGGAGGTACAAAGGCAGAAAGACTGAGCAAGAGAGTAAGGAAGGAAGGAATGAAAAAAGGAATAAAGGAAGCTGAAGGAGGAAAAGAGGAAGAAAGGAAGGAAGGGTGGCAGGGAGGAAGGGAAGAAGGCGGAAAAAGGGTAGAAGGACAGACAGAAGGAAGGGTGGGAGGAAGGAAGGGCGGAAGAAAAAAAGGAGAAGGGAAGGAAGGAAGGAAGGAAGGAATTAAGGCAGGAAGGAAGGAGAAAAAAGTGCAAGGGAGCGATGAAGGAAGGGAGGGAGCAAAGGAGGGATGGGGCGAGAGAGGAAGGGTGATCCAGGAAAGGTGGAAGGGTTAGAGGGCGTGGAAGGCTGGTGGAAGGAAGAGAGAGAGAGGAAGGTCCGGAGGAAGGTAGGAAGAAAGAAAGGAAGAAAAGCGAAGGAGACTCCCCAGGAGCCACACGGCAGCAAGCTCACAGGTGACAAAACAAAGACCCTCCCGGCCTGTAGGCAATGAAGCAGTGTATACGATACACACAGGATTAGCAAAAGTCCATACCAATATACCAATTCCCCCGGTCCATCCTTCTTCTGCCTCCTCGGCTTACCCGGCCTTTTTACGTCTTGCCGAGGACGTTTCCTATCAGAAATGATCCATGCAGGGTGGCCACACTTCTGGTGCTGGACAATATTCCTTTGCTGTTCGTACAGCCAAATTATTGTCAGAGATCCGCCAAACTTTGACAATAATTCAGGACGTCATTGTTGACCCGCTACCCCCGCCATAGAAAACTAGCTACAAAACACTCAAACAAGCAGAGAAGAACAGCGAAAATACAGAGGAGCCGGACCCCCCCAAAAATTATTGTCACAGATCGGACGAAGTCTGATAATAAGTCAAGCGACCAGACAGACCTCAAGTATTGTCCTTTGGGTGCGGAAACCGAAGGAAACACTGCAAGCGGAGAACGAAGAGCTTCTGGCACCTCCAGTAGTCCATGTGCAAAGCCCTGCAGCTGTTCCTTCAGTTTCTGCAAACCTCAAGATTATTGTCAAGATTGGACCAATCCTGACAATAATCTCCCAACGCGAGGGATGAAGTAGCACAGCGGCAGAAACCGAAGGAAACACTTCCAGCGGCGAACGAAGAGCTTCTGGCACCCCCAGTAGTCCATGTGCAAGGCCTTGTAGCTGTTCCTTCAGTTTCCGTAAACCTCAAGATTATTGCCGAGATCGGACCAATCCTGGCAATAATCTGCCCACCCCAGGGATAGAGTTGCACAGCGTTGCACAGCTGTGGAAACTGAAGGAAACACTTCAAGCGGTAAGAGAAGGGTTTCTGAGAACACTGCTAGTCGAGTAATAAGCACAGTGAAGTCGAGAAAGGACCAGCAATGCGCTGTTGGACCGTTCTGGAAGGCACACAGATAGAGAACAGGTTGAAAGATCGTTGAAATTCAATTTAGTTCGTGCGTACAACATGGATGGAGCCGGTTGGGGACGTGCGTATACATGGGCCGGGATATACGCCCGGCCCGCATGGGATCGGGACCAGCTTCAACTATTCGGCTTTACTTGCAGCTCAAAATCGGCTTTTCACTGAAGTTTTCAGCCATAGTTGGGAGCATCCGCCAAAGAGTCTGCTTCCTCTTTTTTTGACGTACAAGCCACCTCCAGGATCAAAAATAGGCTTGTTTGAATGCTTATGAGTTGAGTTTTTCTTGGCTTCTTTGGATCAGATTCTGTGCTATCTTTTTAGTTGGTTGCGTTTGGGGGGCCCGTTCTTCTGTTCAGCAGTCATGCAGACTGAACCAGCCTGAGGCAGCCCAGCTGGCTATCCCATGCTGTCCCCCAAACTTCCTATATGGACGCTCCTGCATACCGAATTCCCTCTACGTTGACAGTTGCAAGGCCTCTCAAACCAGACAAGACGATGCTCTTTGGATGATAAAATCAACTGTGGGAGAGCAACACAGTCAGTTGCATAACAAGTTTGAATTCAGTCTGGTCTGGAGGTGAATGTGTGTGTCAGGACCTTCCTATCGGTTGCAAAGCTAGACTTCTAGCTGATAGATTCGTGTCAGCCGGGTCCGTGCAAGTGAGTATCATCTACCTGTCCATATCTGTTTGACGGAACGTCAGTGGCAGGAGTGCTGGATTGATTGAGACCCTCATGAAGGCTGCTGGAAAAGGAGCAGGGGCATGATGCAGATTGGATCTTAGAAGTCAGGCTACAGATACGGAACCAGTAAGAGCTTTTGGAACTAAGCTTTCTGGTCTTAAACGGGCAGAGCAGGATGGATCTGAATGGTTAAAAGGCTTCAGGGTGTGTCAGGTTAGCGGATCTGCTCATGAGTGCTTATGTATACAGGCATATGGACGGTCGGTCTCACTTTGAGGACCTCAAGTCTGGAGGCCAGATTTATGACTGTAGCTAAAAGAGTTAGAAACTGGAGAATGCCCTAGCTTTGCCACAAGGAGCAATATTTTGAAGTGTTGGGGAGGCAACCAGTCTGATGCTGGATGCAGTTTTCCCTTTACAGGCTTTCTTAGACTGCTAAGCAACCTGATGGGCTATCTATGTTGTTTCCTCTCTTATCTAACTAGC
>JAHBMJ010005918.1:33621-61678 GCA_018398765.1 Chromera velia | reverse complement strand
AGGGAGGTGAGGGAGGGAGGTGAGGGAGGGAGGTGAGGGAGAGAGGGGAGGGGGTTAGAAAGGAGGGGGAGGGAGAAAGGGAATTGTAAAGGGGAAGCGGAAGGGGAAGGAAGAGGCAGGATGAGAGAAGGAAGGAAGGGGGGAAGGGTGAGAGGGCGGGAGGGACGGATGGAGGGGGGGAGACAGGGATGAAAGGAGGAGGGCATGAAGAAAAATAAAGGAGTGAGGGAGGGGGGCGGAAAGAAAGAAATGAAGGGGAAAAGGGGGGCAGCAGAAGAAACAATGCAGGCCGTGAACACTGCAGGGTGATGCAGAGAGAGGAGAAAGAGAGAACGAGACGAAACAAGTGCTCCCGGTCCCTCCAAGGGAAAACAAGGCCCACCCAGCGAGTCGCAGGAGCACCCTTCCATGAGCTGAGGCATACCCATGCCCCACTTTACCCCCTCCTGACCCCCTAGAAAGCCATTCTGCCAAAGCAACTGCATACAGTAAGGATCAAGAACACTGGTCAGTGGAAATAACGTGAATGAAACGGTCTCTAAGGCATTCGGAAGGCTGCACACATCTATACCCCCAAAAAGATATATCCACAACGAAGTGAGACGAATGACCCCTGCCCCCTTCCAGCCCCCCGAGAGTCATTCCACCAAAGCAACTGCACACAACTAAGATCATACAAGCCAGTGAGACAAAATAAGGCAAACAGAATGACCTCTAAGGCACCCGGAGGAATATACATATAGCTTACTGCTGAAAGTCCGGACACACGAATCTCCAGAACGAGGACCAAGGACCCCAACGGTTCACCCACAGCCAGAAGCACCACTGCAACCCCTTCCCACTCGACAGGGAAAAGCCCCACAAAGTCTTTGGAGTGGACAGAATGGGCTGCGAGCCCTTCCAGAAGTGACAGGGAGGTCGGCTCTTCAGCCCGTCTCCCCATTAACAGTCAAAAAAATCTGTCAATTTTCAAATTCTTCATCTGAGGCACCCAGAACAGGTTTTTTCTCCAACAAAAGGTTGGCATACACTAAAGGGAGGATGAAGAAGAAGATTGTGGCCTCAGTTTGTTCAGTCACTGTTCAGCTAGTCCAAGCCAGAAAACCAGGGGTCCTAGAAGGCTATGCCAGAAGGTAAAGCCAAAGCCGATGGCACAGCCTGTGCATGCCGCGTGGAGCCGCGCCACGCTCATAGTGCATTCTCTACTTGTTTGCCTCTCTGGTCTGTCTGCGTTGCCTGTCCTGCCAGCCTCACCTGTCTGTTTGCCTGGTCTGCCTACTGTTTTTGCCTGTCTTGCCAGATAGTCTAAGACAGGCAAGCAGACGGGCAGACAGACAGGAAAACAGACAGACAAACAGACAGACAGACAGACAGATAGATAGACGGACGGACGGGGTAGACGGACGGACGGACGGATGGACAGACAGACAGACAGACAGGCAGGCAGGTATGCAGGCAGGCAGGCAGACAGGCAACAGACAGAAAGACAGACAGACAGAGAGACTGACTGACAGACAGACAGACAGATAAGAAAACAGACAGACAGACAGACAGATAGACAGACAGATCGAGAGACAGAAGGACGACGCGGATGGACGGGCAGACAGACACTGCCAGGCAGACAGACAGACAGGCAGGCAGGCAGGTAGGCAGATCGAGAGACAAACGGACGGCGCGGATGGACGGACAGACAGACAGAAAAGCAGGCAGGCAGGCAGACAGACAGGCAGGCGGGCAGGCAACAGACTGAAGGACAGTCAGACAGACAGGAAAACAGACAGACAGACAGACAGACAGACAGACAGGCAGGCAGACAGACAGACAGACAGATAGACAGACGGATAGACAAACAAATAGACAGACAGACAGACAGACAGACAGACAGATCAAGACACAGACGGACGGGACGGATGGACGGACAGATGGACAGACAGACAGACAGAGTCTCTGACAGACAGACAGACAGACAGACAAACAGATAGACAGATAGATACAGAGACAGATAGACAGACAGACAGGCAGGCAGGCAGGTAGGCAGGCAGGCAGGCAGGCAGGCAAGCAACAGACAGAAAGGCAACCAGACAAACAGGAAAATAGGTAGACAGATAGACAGACAGACGGATGGGGCAGATAGACGGACGCACAGACAGACAAACAGAGAGACAGGCAGATAGACAGACAGACAGAGAAACAACCACTGTCAGACAGACAGACAGACAGATTGATAGATAGACAGACAGACAGACAGACAGGAAAACAGAGAGACAGACAGACAGATAAACAGATAGACAGACAGACAGACAAATAAATTGAGAGGCAGACAGACGGGGGGGATGGACGGACGGACGGACAGACAGACAGGCAGACAGGCAGATAGGCAGACAGGCAGAGAGACAGACAGACAGACAGACAGACAGACAGACGGACAGACAGACAGACAGACAGACAGGCAGACAGAGAGACAGACAGACAAACACGTAGGCAACAGACCGAAGAACAGCCAGACAGACAGGAAAACAGACAGTCAGACAGACAGGCAGGCAGACAGACAGACAGACAAATCGAGAGACAGACGGACGGGGTGGATGGACGGACGGACGGACGGACGGACGGACAGACAGACAGACAGACAGACAGACAGACGGACGGGTCGGATGGACGGACGGACGAACAGACAGACAGATCAAGAGACAGACAGACAGGACGGGTGGAGGGACAGACAGATAGATAGACAGATAGATAGATAGACAGGAAAACAGATAGATTGAGAGACAGACGATCTGGGTGGAAGGACGGACAGATATACCTCACTCTTCCATTTCTTCTAATTCAAGAGTTCTGCTTACATATCTGTATATTTCCTCCCTTCTCCGATCAGGTGCCTTGTTAATTAGTTAGTTAGAGTGTTGGGGACCAGAAAGAATTCATGCGCGCACACCGAGCGATAAAGAAAGCGCAAGGCGGGACCAGAAAGAATTCATGCGCGCACGCCGAGCAATAAAGAAAGCGTAAGGCGATGTCAGGCAATAAGCACCGCGCGCACATACAGAACGCTCATGCAGTTTGCAATGCATGCATGAATACATGGAAAAAGAAATACCACAGAAGTGAGTTCATACAAAACGGAATGATACAGAGACAGAACAGACGTCAGAATACGTCAGAAAGATGGACACAGCAAATACAGAGGTAACATACATTTAAGTGGACCGATACAGATGAATACCATACTACATGCACAACGCGTGCACGAATGCAGTCTGACTGACCGATCGTATCTGTTCTGAGTAGCCAACTTGAAATCTCTCTAGAAAGAGTTGAAAGATGAACGACCAGACGAACAGACCTTTGCGTAGATACACGTAAGTAGAAGTCGTAGTCCTATGCGCTAGCCCTACGTATGCTCAACAAACTGGTTAGCAGAGCATTTTTTTTCTGGCGGCCTCATTGGTGTCTGCTTGCAGCCATTTCGAGTGCCACTTGCTCTGGCCGGAGATACCTCAACCCGGCGCTTCCAGCGAACGCGGAGGAAGCCGAGCAGCAGATGTCGGGCGGACCTCCAGATCCAGCAGCTCTGCAGGTACAGATCGATGCCTTGCAGGCACAGTTACAGCAGAGAGATGCAGATCTTGCTGCAGCCCAGCAGGCCCAGCAGCTACTGACCCAGCAACTTGCACAAGCCCAGCAGCAGCAGGCACCGCAGGCACCCCAGGCACCCCAACGTCGGCAACAGCAGCAGCAGCAGGCAGGCCAACACGGGCAAGCCCAAGCACCTCCCAATGTGGACATGACCAAGTTTAAGGCTCTCGACGTCCGGAGAGTCATGGAGTCATTCAAGAAGGGGGAAGACGACCCCGTGGTTTGGATGTCTATCTTCATGAAGAAGGTGAGGAACGGGAATCTGAACGTAAAGGAGTGTAAAGTCCTGTTTGAGAGGCATGCGGAGGGAGTGGAAGTTCGAGAGTGGATGGCCAAAAACGCACACCAGTACACCACCATCGAAGCGTTCGAGCAGGCGTTCCTGGACAGATTCATGCCTACCGAAGCCGAGAGCCAGCAGGCAATGTATGAGCTGTCTCAACTCAAGCTCTCCCCCACAGGTGACTTTGATGCACATGTCAAGGTCTTCGAAGCCAAAATGAGGGTCGCCCAACCCGAGCATGAGATCAATGCTTGTATGCTCCCCTTCCTTGGGACCCTCTATCCCTCGCTCTCTATGGAAATCACCACAGAGCCTGCCCATAAAGAGTACGCCAAGCTGATCCCTCGAGTGCTGTTCCTTCATCAACAGGAGCAAAAGAAGGGACCAAATCCCTCTGCCAGGATGGCCCTAGCCGCGAAATCTGCCAATGACGTCAAGTAACTGCGTGCCCAAATCTCTTCTCTGCAGTCAAGTATCGACTCGCTGCAGAGACAGGCGCAGTACCTCCAAGAAGCGTCGGCTGCCCTACAGCAGTCGATGGCGGTATCGTTTGGATGTGGATACGATGGAGGGCACGTGGAGGGAACTGGAGAGGGAGAGGGGGGAGAAGACGAGGATACCCTACTTCCTCTTCGTCTTCCCAAAGTGTCCCCGGAGGGAATACGCTGAGGCATCCCAATTATGTGGGGTGTAGGCAATATGGTTCAAAAGAGCATTGAATCGCACAGTGCCCCGATGCACCGCGAGGGAGTGGGGGCAGGAATCAGAGAAACAGGAGAGGGGGACGGGCTTAGAGGCAGGCCTGTCCTCTGTGAGTGATCAGAAGTTGCCTCCTCCCTGTGTGCCTGCAATTGTTCAGGAGGAAGACCATGATTTTAGCAGGCTTTCGCAGAAGTCGCGAGATGTCCCTACTTCTCGTGGCATTGCTGCTGATGACCCAAATTCGTTTGCTGCTGCCGGGAGGTCGTCTGTCCTCCCTTCTCCAGAGACGCCAGGTGCTGCAGCCACAGTTGAGGTAGCAGCCCGCCCCTGGGTGAGTTTGTTTCTTTTTACAATGGCCGAAAGGCATCTGCACTGTTGGATTCAGGTGCATAGACCAGTCTGATTAACATCTCTTTCCTCGCATCTGCAGAGTATGAAATACAGACGGCGAGTGTCGGTTTGAGTGCGTTGGGGAACAATGGAATTCCGGTAGTGGGAGAGACGTGTGCAGAGTTTTCGCATGAGTCTGCACCCGAGAAAATTTTCAAGCACCCAGTACTGGTGACGGAGAATTCAGAGTATGATGTGGTTCTTGGGATAGATTTTCTTCGATCCCGATCTGATGTTTCTTTTGAACTTTTTGGGGGGGAAAAGCTGTATATGGGAGACCTTCTTCCCTTTGAGGTCTGTTATGATGATGGTCTGAAATCGACGAAGGTGTGTGCCACGAAGAGGACGCGTGTGCCCCGATGGCACCGCTCCCTCCTTCAAGTGTCCGTCGATGCTCCGGATGGTTCGGAAGTCCTTATCTGAAAGAACTTCCCCCGTAGCCATCCTGGTCTGGCTGTTCCTGCTCAGCTGACTACCGTGCAGGGAGGCATCGCAGTTATTGAGGTCACAAATATTTCCCGTTCTAAAATCATAGTCGGTTTGAAAACAGCACTGTCCTTTGCAGAGCTGCCCTCTCACATTGCGGCGGTGACTGCTATGACAGCAGAAAAACGGCACGCAGGACCATGGAGTATGGAGACGACTCAGACGGCCGAGAGACTGGAGAGATGTGATCGCATATCCTCGAGAAAACCGCTGGAAGTGCGGTCCGGGGAGCAGGCCCCGACACACTCTCGGTCAGTCGCTCCACCTACTTTTTCAAATGTACAGAGTGCAGATACGCATCCCTCGCTTCGCTTCCCTTTCTCTTCTTGCTTCCAGACTTCTCCAAAGGCAGACATGCCTACAGAGTCTTCAAAGGACCTTCCTCCGATTGATTTAGAGAAGGTCACCTCAGATGTCCCACAGGAGATGAAAGGGGAGTATGTGGGTTTGTTGGCGGAATTTGGAGATCTGTGGTCACGGGGACGTTTTGATTTGGGAGAATTGAAGGTGGAGAGGAAGCCTTATGAAGCAACTATCCTCATAGAGACAAGCGTTCCCATCAGATGGCAGCAGGACCGAATCCCCTATCACCAGCGAGAGGATGTGAAGAAAGAATTAGATGCAATGCAGAGTGCAGGGATCATTCAACCCTTGCATTCTCCATGGGCAGCTCCGGTCATTCTTGTCAAGAAACCTGACGGCTCGACCCGATTCTGCCTCGACTTTCGACGACTCAACGCAGCCACCAAGCGGGATCTCTTTCCGCTCCCACGCATCCAGGAGACACTTGACAAGCTTGCCGGCTCGTCAGTGTTCTCTACACTTGACTACACCTCGGGCTTCCATCAGCTTTCCTTGAAGGAAGAAGACAGGGAGAAGACAGCCTTCATCACTCCGTTTGGGCTGTTTAAATTTCTTCGTATGCCCTTTGGTTTAATCAATGCACCCGCCCTTTTCCAACAAGCAATGACGCTCGTCCTCGCATCGCTCCTACGAGAAATAGCACTTGTCTACGTCGATGATGTGATCATCTTCTCTCGCAGTCACGCCGAGCACTTGCAGGACCTCCGTGAGGTCTTCACCCTTGTTCATGCCGCTGGTCTGAAGCTCCGCCTCGAAAAAGCACAGATTAGAAAGGCACAGGTGGAGTACCTAGGTCACACCGTATCCGCTCGTGGAGTCCGTCTAAGTCAAAAGAACACGGAGAAGGTAAAGAACTGGCTGACCCCGACTGACCGTCCGCGTTGTGCATGTAGTATGGTATTCATCTGTATTGGTCCACTTAAATGCATATTACCTCTGTATTTGCTGTGTCCATCTTTCTGATGTCTGTTCTGTCTCTGTATCATTTTGTTTTGTGTGAACTCACTTCTGTGGTATTTCTTTTTCCATGTATTCATGCATGCATTGCAAACTGCATGAGCGCTCTGCATGTGCGCGCGGTGTTTATTGCCTGACATCGCCTTGCGCTTTCTTTATTGCTCGGCGTGCGCGCATGAATTCTTTCTGGTCCTGCCTCGCGCTTTCTTTATCGCTCGGCGTGCGTGCATGAATTCTTTCTGGTCCCCAACAACCACTCCCCCCCTTAACTTAGAGGATGTCTAACCCTAGTTGGAGCGCTAAGCTCCCGGGCGGCACATACATGCATGGTTGTTGTTTGTTAAGTTGCTGGTGGAGTTGATCAGTTAATCACTTTCTAGAATAGGGAGACAGGCATCAAAGAGACAGACCGGATGCAAGCGTAGAAGCGATCGAATGACATTATGGATGAAGAGTTCAGATGTACTTGTACCGGGCAGTGGACAGTTACAATCATTTGAATCAATAGATTCCAGCTCAGCCAGGCAATACAGGAATTCTCTTTCATCCAGCCGCTTGGCATATGAAGAAAGTCTATGCATGAAGTTATCAACACACCGAATACAAGAGTCATGTACACAGAGTTTGTGGTCGCTACATTCAAAAGACAGAGCACTGTTTTCACCTTGTAGATTAAATGAGAGCAGACGTAAAAAGCCGAACAGAGAGCCATCAGTTACTGTGAGAGCAGATCAAAGGAGGGCGGAAAAGGAGTAGAGACGAGAGGTGGATTTGTTGCAAAGAAGAAACACAAAGATGCGATGAGAGGAGGGAAAAGCTTGTTGAAAGGGGGTGAGCTTAGTAAGAGGAAGGAAATGTGAAGAAGTGATAGCCCTCGCCCGCCGCGTGCAGACCTCTTCCACAACTGCATGTCTAGCTCTGCCCTTAAAGAAAAGAGAGCCGGTGCTTTGAACTCTCCGTCGCTGCTGCCCGCTGGTGCCAGGGTATTGTGGCACTCCCATTCCTAACGAACAAACAAAATCCAGATCAGCCCAACGAAACAGCTGTAAAGGGGCTCTCAAAAACTTTGGATAAGTGTTTCTCTTCCAGGCACGCAGCATTGCAGCGGGAACGGTGTGTATGGTTTGCAAGAGCGAGCACTACCAGTCGGCCACTCTAGAGCAAAGCAGGGCTTTTGCAGGAAGCAGGCCGAAAATACCAGGGGCCATTGGGGTGCAATCAGTGGGGGCGTCCTGTAAGGAAGGTTTGCGAATCAGTACAAGGGGGAGGACTCCGGAGGTATACGTTGAACGGCTTTTCAGCCCCAGTCTCAGTCTTCCACTTCTTCTGGCTCAAAAAACAGGGGACCTGCGCATACCTGCACCCTCTCTGGTTACACATATGTGGTGGTCACACATATTCTGTAGTCACAAACATCCTGTGGTCTCCTGTAGTTACATAAGTAAGAGGGTTCCCAAGGTATAGGTTGAATGGTTTTGCAGCCCCAGTCTCAATGTCCCATTCGTTGTGGTTCAACAGTCATGCGTTCATGTCTGCATATTTGCCCCCTTCGTTATCCAGTGCCCTCACTGGCACTCCTACCCCCCCGAACAATATTGCAATCTAACACTTTTTTTCTTTAGTATGAAAAAGATTTTAGAGTGACAAATTAATTTATGTTAGAAAGCTTTACAGCTCCAATTTCAGCTTCTAACTCGTTGTGGTTTAAAAGTTATAGATATTTACTTTTTTAGTTATAAAGTGAAGTAAGTTATATATAGTGAAAGTGACCTCACTTTCAACCCCCAGACACCCTCACGGCACGTCAGTCTGCAGCATGCTGGAGAACTTTTCGTTTAGCCTGCTGGCAGACACCTCCCGCCTGACTTTCGCAGCCCTCCATGATGTAGCGACACACACACAGTACGTGCACTTCGATGTCGTATGCAGCCAGGCCAGACTAGGCATATACGCACGCGAAGAGGAGTACGCCCATCAACGGCCATACAGGGACTCCTACCTAGCTGACAGTCAGTTCACGCACACCAAAAAAAGAAGTCGATCTAAAGAGATGGCGGAGACTAATGTATGCTGGAGAAATTTTAGAGCAGACAAGGTGCCTAGCAAGGTACACGAGAACTTCAGGGATGACTGCTTGGAGGAAGCCTGCTGCTGCTTCTTGGTGAGAAAGAGGTCCCTCAGCTGCTCCTCCTTCTTCCTCAGCTATGTCTTGGACAGGTCGTAGTACAACGCATCATGATCAGCTTCGGTTCGATGTTCATTCCAGGCAACGGCCCTCAAATTCTTCTCCACCTTTTCAATCTCTCCCTTCACCCCTTCAATCTCTCCCTCGATCTTCTCGATCCTCTCTACTGTTCCATTCCCGTTGTATGCGTGGGCAAGCCGGTTTTTCGTCTTCTTTGACAGCGCCCACTCTACACTACACAGGCAGTCAGCAACAGCAAGATGCAGACAAAATGGGGAGGGAGACAAGCAGCGGAGGTAGAAAGCCGGAAAGTGGCCAGCAAAACGCACGGGCTACCGAGGATCGATCAGACCTCAGAGGCAAACAGACATCTACCTGGACGCTCAACAATGGCCGGCGACCGAACCAACGGAAAACCGACCTGCGACAACGCCGGTATCCTCAAAAGGCTCTCCTCCTCGCATACCATCGCAGAAGTGCTGCATAGAAAAGAAAGAAGCACAGGCTGAGCGTGCAAATCGATAGCGCAGGTCCACACAGAAAGCAGAACAGAGCCCGAAAAACACTGCATGCAAAAGGAGTCTGACGCCATTAGATCACAGTCTCGCGGTATTAGCGGCGGTAACTTCGAAGGTCTTCGAATTTAAGGAAACAGTGCATGAATCCCTACCATTCTCGCCCCTTCATTCAGTGTCAGAGTGGCATTAACGCACTGTAGGCCGCGTGTTCTGTTGTAGTTCATAAAGTACAATTACACATCATTTTGCCTCCGTCTGTATACACACGGAATATTCTGGCTGCCACGCCTGGCTGACTGTCTTTCTTTCTTCTGGTCTTCGTGCACCTGTTCGCAAAGGGCTCCAGTCCCTCACTGAAAGCCTGCTGGAGGTTGTGGGGATGATTCAGAGTATAGACTCCCTGCTGGGAACTGTCAAATTTCCTGACAAGCCCGCAGAAGATACCGCCCCTCCCAAACGGTTACCCCTGCAAGAGGGCACATCTTCTGCGCTGCTTCTGCTAGAGGCTGCCACCCTTGACAGACTCAAAAAAATAGTGGACCAGATGAGGTTGGGGGTGAGGAGTGAGTTGAACATGATTTTAAGTCTGTATTACAGGATGGACTTAGAGCCCCTCTTTGCCCTTGATATCGGCAATGTGATTCGTTCCTTCCAAGCAGTGATGCCTGAGGGGCTGCGTGAGGCCCTCAACGCATTCATGGAGACGGGGGAGAGGGAGAAGAGAGAAGACCTTGAGCTTCTCCTGAAGGTAGGCGCGGAAGTGGACAGTGTCGTTGAGGTTCCGCAGGCTGTTATAGCAGAAGGTAATGGAGGGGTGGGAGGGGGTGGGCAGCAGAGGCTTCAGGAGACCGCATTGATGAGAGCAGTTGATTTTGGGAATTTGGAGGCGGTACAGATCCTCATAGAGAGAAGGGCTGGACTTGAAGTCTGTCGGGAGAGTCAAGGGAATGAGAGAGGGAAGAGGGCCTTCCATATCGCCTACCGGGAAGGCAAACCGAAAATTGCCGAGTTCTTAGTGTGCAGCGGTGCAGAGGTTGATGCAGCCACTAACATCGGAGTGACACCTCTTTATTATATGCTGCTCAGGCGGGGGAGACAGATTTTTTTAGATTTTTGCTGGGGAGGGGTGCTGACGTACATGCCAAGATGCAAAACAGAAACACTCCTATTTTTAATGCGGTTGGCATAGGCCATAGAGATGTGGTGGAATTACTTCTGGACCATGGTGAGAGGGTAAATGAGAGAGACGAATCTCAGAACAACCCTCTTTTCTACACTGCTATTGTTTTCACGGGCATCCCAAGAGATCACAGAGAGATTGCAGAGCTCTTGATTTTTCATGGAGCCAACGTAGACATATGGAATGTGGACGGGCACACAGTCCTGCATTCTGCAGCTTAGACCGGCGCGTTGGGTGTTCTGAAGACCTTGTTGGCAAACGGTGCCGACATCTATACAACACATCATTCTGAACTTTCTGCTCTGCACTTTGTTACACTTTTGGCAAAGGGGGATTCAGAAGAGACCGAGCGTGGTTTATTTGACAAGAAGCTACGTATTGCAGGGCTTCTCATTTCCAGAGGGATTGACGTAGGTGCTCTAGACGAAGATGGAAATATGGCCCTTGCCTATGCAGAGAATGACCAGCCTGAAGATTCGCTTGTACTTACGTTTCTTCGGGAATTACTAGGTCTTACACAGGAAGACGAGGAAGTCGAAGAAGATGAGGAAGAGGAGGATGCAGGCTAAGGACAGGACCAAGAATTAATTGAGGCTCTTGTATAGTGCTTGTTATGTTGTGTGAGAGAGAAAATAGAGTCGGACCTTGATCGTCTTTCCCTTAGATTGGCTAGAGTGCGGATGTTTGTTACATCCCTCCATGTACACGCAGTTCAAGCCTGTCCTGTTTGCACATCGGAGATTCACAGATGCGATTGCCCGTTAACGACGGTTCTTATCATTCAGACGACACAGCCACCTTCATACACTCTCCATGTTATGCCTGCGTCCCCTGAGGATGTGATGAATCCTTCTTGCAAGCTTTGGACTGTCTTTAAGAGAGGGTTTGGTCAGAAATGTTTGAGGAGACTTATATATTCCCATTTGTTGGCTGCTTCTACATGGTTGGGTCTGTCTGATACGAAATATTCTTCCTTTCTAAGAGAGGTGAAAGATGCTTGTCCTGGGGTGGGAGAAGATGCATCATTGTGAGATAAGGGAGTAATATATTTGATTTGGTCACGATGGAAGAGAGGCTTGTGTATTGGAAGTACCGTTAGTAGGGCGCTCGATCGTTTCTTTTAGCACCTCACGAGTGCATTAAAACCGTGTCACGTGGGGAGGAAATGTAATAAGACGGGTTGTGGGTATGCACATCGCTTCTATTCTGTTTTGTCTGCTGATACTTCCAGACGCGGCCTCTTTATTATCCTTCCAATTGCAAAGATTGGGGGTAGTCAGATGAATTTGTGCATGATGGAGTACTTATGTATTCGTGCATACAAACCTATATGGAATACCGTTGGTGTGTTAAGGAGGTTCAAGAATGACCTGATGCATAATTTGAGGGACCCTAATAAAAGGGATGTTCGCTCAATTGCGTGCAAGTGTAGTGATAGGGTTTCAAGTCTGAGGAGGAGACTTGAATCTTCTGTTCACATGTTGAAGTTGGCAGGAAGAGCTGATAAAGGAGGCATTTTCCAATCTCGCTCTCTTTTCCTTTACAAGGTCACTGGTAAAGAGGGTATGGGGGTGAAGAGAGGGGAAGGGGACGTGATTTCTCTATTTCGTGCACGACTATTGACTGTATTGTTCAAGAAGGTCCTTCCCGATTCGTCTCTTCATTTATTTGATACGACAAAGAATGATTTGAGTGCATGTATACGCATGGTGCCCAGGGGCGGGATTCTTGGGGGAAGGAGGGCAACTTTTGACTTGAATGTGAGACGAATGTGCAAGTTGAATGGCTGGTCAGCAGCGACTTTGCTCAGAGGAGAGCTGATTACGATTCGGGTGCCCCTCGCTGACTTGTCTTTTTTCCGATCTTTTTATTTTGCCATATTTGAAGAGATAAGGAAAACTGTGTCTCCATTGTCAAACGTGAAGCTTCGCCTTCTCCCTACAAAGCTGATTGATCTTTAACAAACTTTAGACAATATATATGGGATTTGTGGGGAAGGAGGAGGGGGTGAGGGTTCTTCTTGTGGATCGTTGTGTCGTTGTATAGAAATTACAGAGTTATTTGATCTTCCTTTGCTTGATGGTCATATGTGTTGTCTACTGTCTACGTCTTCCTCTCTTAGATCTTTCTTCTCTCTTCCTCCTCACTTTTCTTTCAAGGCCAAATTATGGTCTAACACTGGTGCATGGAATGTTGTTTCGAAGGGTTACACCGTATTGAGTCTTTCCTCCGTTCTGTTCTCACTTCTGATGGTGGCACTTGGGAGGGGGTTGGTCTAAGGAGGACAATGGGAAGGGGGAGGGGGAGGGAGAATACAAGAGGCAGGTCGATGAAAGGGGTTTTGTCTCCTGCAATGATTGCCGACCTTTGGGAGCGATGGGTTTCAATGCTTTTGTATGCTCAGGCAAATGAGAAAGGGGCCGGCCGTCCCAAAGAAGTCTATGGCAATAAGAAAGTTATTAACTGCTCTAGCAGTTGTGCCAGTTAACAAGGCCAGAAGAGATCTGGCTTTTTTATGTAAAGGGAGATACATTGAGGCAGTGGCGAGAGCTTTTCTTTTTGATTCTTCTTATGAAAGAATTGGGGAGGGTGAGTTTTCTGCTTCTCTAGACCTTTTGGAAAATGGTTTTCCGAATGGAAAGGATGCATGGGTGTCTTTTTTGAATCAGTTCAAGAAATTTGACAGGAAGAAACACCACTTTAGGATTGGGATCCTTTGGGTGAAACGTAAGTCTTGGGGAGTTGAGGGAGAGCTCCCTAAGTCTTAGTCCTCTTTGAAGTACAGGCTATTGGTATCTTACGAGAGACACGCCAGACGTGAGATTTTTTCTTTCCTTTGCAAGGCTTTGAATGGCTGTCTTTCTTACTTTTCACCGCATTATCATGACTTTGACTCTGTCTTTGCTTTTTAAGATAAGGTTAGGATCTTTAATTCAGGGTTTGGCAGACTTGCAGATCATGGCTCTTGTCTTTCTTCTAATTTGTATTGGCCTCGGGGTAGACTTGGTCTGCTGGTGGACGACATCAAAGCATTTTTTCCCTTCCTACCCAGAGCTGATTTCCTTTCTTGTTTGAATGACTTTGTTTATTTCATTCATTCTTCCTCTAGATATCATTTTGTTGTGTTACCTACCCATAAGTCTTTTTGTATTAAGGAGGCGGGTCCGGGGGAGGGTAAGAAGTGGTATTCTCGGAGACGTTATTTAAAACCTATTGTTTTTTTATCCTCCCACTGCAATTATGCGAATGCACTTTCTTGCTCTCTTGAGATGCTAGCTCGTATAATTAATCTTGATTTTGTTTTGAATGTAATTCAAGTTCGAGGGAAGATGGTCAGACAGCATGAAGGTTTTCCTCAAGGGAGTCCTTGCTTTCCTGGTGGGGCCCGATTTTTTACCGTATGGAAAGAGTACTCTGTTGCATTGATGAGATCGAAGCTTTCATGGGGGGGGGAGAAATGGATGACAGGAAGATACATGGACGATAGAACGATTGTTTTTAGGTCTGACTATGGTATGAGTAACGTGCTGGATGACCCCATAATAGAAAAGTTACTTGAGGAAGACTTCTACAGTCCTGCATGCATTTTAGAGCGTCAGAAGAGATCTACAGTGTTTGGTCTGCGTCTTTTCTCTTTACCGGAATCTCCTTCGATTTTGCTTTTTACTGCTGTTAATCCTAACCGTGATGTTCTTCGTAATTTCTTTCGTGATTTGGTTGTTTTTTCTCTGTTGCCTATTTCTGGAGGATGGTCATCTTTTCCTAACCTACCTTCACTTCGTAGAGTGCGTTTGATGCATGTTTTCTCCTGTGTTCCTTCTGTTTCGGCCAAGGGGGGCCTAATATCCTCTCATCTTATCCGGACCCTTCCTTCTTATAATGTACCTGCGGTTGTCCTAGTTGATGAACTTACTTTTCTGTTTTTGGAGTTATATATTTTGAGATGGCCTGTTTTGTTTTTGCTTGATTTGTTCATGTCTACAGTCCGTTGGACTGGTGATGATGGTCTTCGTTCTCTTTGGAAGGCGCGTTTGCCCTTTCTTTGTTTTGTTTTAAAATAATCTACATATGACTGATTTTCAACGTTATAGCCTTTTGTTGTCGTTTGCTTCTGCAAGTGCACCTGAGAACCGTCAGCGATAGACAAAAGACAGCGGTATAGATACGGAGGGGCGTTGCGCGCAGGACACTACGTGTGTTCTCTAATCATGCCTAAAGTCTATCCATCAGCTTACAAGGATTGATGTAATACTGCGATTAATTGGCATACTGATTTCGAGCTATTGATGTTTAGCTCAGCGTGTATGCGAAGTTTCAGTCTCCAAAGGCTTTTGCATGCATGCGTTTTTTGCTAGGTTTTTTGTATGTTGTTTAATTAGCATATATTCAATAAATTCCAATTGAATCAGACAGCAGCCTATTGGATTGTACTAGATTATGGTAGATTGACCGTGTGCTCCTACCAACACATTTGTGTACAGATAACATAAGATCTCAGCTGTTGGAAAAGACTATCGATTACCTAGAATCTCCATTATTGAATATCCGAGCCTGTGACTCGCTATTGGTAATCGATTGCGATATCGGTCTTAATTTTCTAAAAATGTTAATTAATACAGAAAAAAAAATTGTTTAACAGTTATAGGCTAGTGGCTAAGAGTATTTATTGATTGATTGATTGCTAGATTGATTAATTATATTAATTGAGGGCCGGTTTTTTCATGCATGCCGCTATATGCCGCGTCTCCATATATGATACACTGTGCCGCCTCCGCTACGCTCCTGCGGTATACCGGGGTGCAGTAAGGCTAAAACCGAAGAGATTCACAACAGTATACTTAGGAGAGCAGTTCACTAGATTTAACCTTATTGCAGTGAGAACAAACACCAAATCCAGCAAAATGGTAGGGATGGTGAAAACCAGAATTTAACTTGTAGTGATCAGAGCTTTGGTATACTGCATAAGGGGGGAGAGAAAGTTAAGAAAGCAACTACATGGGGAGTGTTCCTTTACAAGTGCTGGGGCTATTGCTGCGGTGCAGGCACCAAGGGGCACGGACGATGATTGGGAATAAATGGAGAACCTGAGTTTTGACAGTTGAAACTAAACTTCTAGACTGAACTGAATGCATTTAACATCATTAAGCAAACAAAAAAAGAAAAGATAATCCTGAAAAAACAAAATACTAGATGACTCACTAGGCTATATAGATCCGCTCAATCCTCATATACAGGGATGCAACTAGACGTAACATGCATAAC
The DNA here is from genome assembly GCA_018398765.1 of Chromera velia. NCBI lineage: Eukaryota > Chromeraceae > Chromera > Chromera velia. The sequence continues at coordinate 45,713 of JAHBMJ010005918.1, read as the reverse complement.
AAACCCCCTGTTGAATCATCAGACATAATATAAAATAAATAATAACTCTAAAATTTAAGTTTAAATTTATTATATAGAGATCTTTCTTATAGGACCTTATAGGGCTTTTTTGAAGTTAATATAAGTTAATAACTGGGTTAATAATAAAGATTCGAAACAAATCCGCTAGCCTAACTTTATAATTTTTGATCAATCGGACCGTTCTAAATATGTAGTTTGTTGATCAATATTTAGGAACTTCGACAGTTAGGTTTGATTAGGTTTGATTCAACTTCACAGGGTCTGGTTTTCTTAATTGGATCGGGTTGACTAGCGTGAGCCAAGGGCGGTCATTGGCTGTAATTGGGGGTGATTTTCTCATTAGCCACGCCATATGCCATACCATATGCTACCATACGCCGCCCCGCATCACCATGTACCTCCAATGAGCGGCTGGAGAAGAAGAAAAAAGACCTGAAGGTGGGAGACAGGAAGACAGAGGCAGACGACGAGAGAAGAAAGACTAATTAGAAAGACTGCACCACCGAAGTAGAAGTACAGGCATATAAGTGAGGGCTGAAAGCGGAGGGAGACAAGCGAATGGCTGATACTACCAGCTAAAAGCCGACAGAGAAGAAATGTGAGCTGAGGGCAGGAGACAGAAAAGTAGACGCAGATAGCCGCAGATCGCAAGAGCAGACAGGGCGCAGAACAGAAAGAGAAGCTGAGAAATGATATTATGATCAAAGGACTAAAATCAGAGGGAGAAAAGGAAGGGGCTGGTAGAAAAATATAACAGAATGTAGCAGAGGGCTGGTCCCCAGAAAGAAAAGAAATGCTGGATGGAAGAGGCAGAATGCACCTTGAACGTGATAGGCATAAACGGAGAGGCAGGTAGCCGAAGCAGAAAGCTTTCAGCACAAAGGTAAAGGTGAAGATAGCTAGAGGGATGCGAGTGAAAGGCTGAAAGCAAAGAAATTTAAACCAAAAACGGGCGGCTGGCGGCTGGAAGAGAAAGAACGCAACCTGAACACGATCTGGGTGCAAAGCGAGGGAAAAGTAGCGGAATGAGAAAAAGTGCAGCACATAGATGGAGACGCAGGGAAATAAAATTAATGAGGGCTGAAATGAAAGAGAGGGAAGCGAATTGCTTGCAGCAGAAGGCTGGAAAAGAAGGAATAAGACCTAAGCTCAGGAGACAGAAAGACAGAGGCAGCCTCAGGCAGGTGACGGGAGAAGATTGATTGATTGATTGATTGATGCCAAACCTTAGGTGGAGTTAGAACTCCCGGGCGGCGCATATTATATGCATGGGTCTGTTCAATTATGCCAGCTGCAAGCTAAGTGGACGACAGTTGTTTGAACTTAATCTAATCAATCATTTACTACAATATGATGAGAAATCATAAAGAGGAGAGAGGGTTGAGAGTGCAAGAACAATGTGATGAACTTGCGAACCCCCAGATCAGAAAAGGAGGCGGATGCAAAGGGTGAGTCATAACAAGTGAAGCGGTCCAATTGAATTAATGCCAACCACTGCAAAAAGCCTTGTTCAGCAGTCCATCAGGGGCAGATAGAGAGCTGATGAATAAAATCATCTACACACTGGCAGCAGGCTTCATAAGTGCATAGCTTTCTATTAGAGCAACCAACAGACAGCCTACCTTGCCTGTCCATCGGGTTGTATGTCAGTATGCGCAAAAAAGAAAAGATTGAGCCATCCGTAACCGACAGGGCAGAATGGGAAAGGGCAGAGACGGAAGGAATACTGAAGGACGACTTGCTGTACAGGAGAAAGACAAACATATGGCGGGAAGACGGGAAGTCGCGCTATAGAGGGGTGAGTCTAGCAAGAAGGGGAAAGTGAGAGGAAGATTGCCCATCATCCTCAGAAGCCTTCATGCATTGTCTGTCTCACCTTGCCCTTGAAGAAAGAAAGACCGCACCGCAAGAGTGGAGGTATAGGCATACAAGTGAGGGCTGAAAGCGAAAGGAGACAAGCGGATGGCTGACACTATCAGCTGAAGCCTGAAGGCCGAAAGTAAAGAATGAGAAGAATGAGACTACTGCCTGTTTTGGCGTTCTTGAATATTAATGTCATTGAACTTATACCAATTCAGCTGTTAACTTCTTGAAGCGTGTAGTGCCAGGATATATGGCTTATAGACGTTGGGCCTGGAGGCCGGCAATGCCGGCCGTCTGCTGAATTAGTGCTGATCTCTGCCTATATATATATATATATATATATATATGTGTGTGTGTGTGTGTGTGTGTGTGTGTGTGTGTGCTAAGTATGTGTATGTGTGTGTGTGTGTGTGTGTGTATGTGTGTATGTGATTCAATATCAAGGTTAGACATTGGTCTTTAATGGATGTAGGTGAGTGCCTCGCTAAAAGAATGGGGTCGAAGGAATATTTGTGTGCACGTGTGCCAGGACGTACGTTAAGTTAATTTATATAAAATATGGAAGTCTTTTAGGGCCTCTTTCGTTGTTTTCCATGTAGTATCCATGTGGTGGTTGCCTTGGAGGGCAGAACAGACAACTTTAAACGTATATATAACGGGATACACCCAACTAGTTGGGTGAGTGCCTCGGGGGGCCATTTAAGGGATCGGCCATAATTTGATTGCATGTTAGGCATGTCTTGCCTTCAATGCATGTATGGGCAAATGGCAGGGGCCACAGCAACGTACGCAAAATATGCTTTTCAGGACCGCGCATGAACATATATATAATTAACTCCGTGCGAGTTACTTGAGTACTGGAAGGGCACGTATCATGGAGAGCGAAGTATATAATATTATAATACGATTGCGGCTCCGTGCGAGTTGCTTAAGGGGCATATTTTAGAATTTGGGCGACACTGACCATGACGGAGACAGAACCGAATCCCCCCACAAAAAATAAAAAAATGCGTTATACGGATGCGTGCGATCTCAGGGCCTCTCGGCTGATCTCAGCAAAGTTGAACTGCCCCCCGAGGCGATTAAGAGTGTGTCCTTTTTTTTCAAACAAAACAGCGTAACATTTTTTCTGCCGGAACGCGTAGGGGGTCTGAACTAGACAGATACCGAGGCCCTGGGCCCCGGTATATTGATTAATTGATTGATTGGTTCCGCACTAGGCCTTCCTGTAGCGTTCTGTTGAGCATATGTAGGGCTAGCGTATAGGACTACGACTTCTACTTACGTGTATCTACGCAAAGGACTGTTCGTCTAGTCATTTATTTTTCGACTCCTTCTACAGAGATCCCAGGTTGGCTACTCAAAACAGATATGATCGGTCAGTCAGACTGCATACGTGTACGTGTCGTATATGTACTACCGTATTCGTTTATATCGGTCCACTTAAATGCATGTCACCTCTGTATCTTTTTGTGTCCCTCTTTCTGATGTCTGTTCTGTCTCTCTATCATTCCGTTTTGTGTGAACTCACTTCTATGGTATTTCTTTTTCCATGTATTTATACATGCATTGCAAACTGCATGAGCGCTCTACATATACGTGCGGTGCTTACTATCTGATATCGCCTTGCACTTTCTTTATCGCTCGGCGTGCGCACATAAATGCTTTCTGGTCCCCAACAACCACTCCCCCCCTTAACTCAGCTCGTCCCTGAGTAGAACGCAAAAAAGGAAAGAATGGAAAGGACCTCAGCATCAGCGTATGTAAATCAGCGCAATCATTACAAGGTTCCGGAAGCATGAAAATCATTCAACTCAGTCCTATCAAAACCTTTTCTTTCTCTCTTTTGAATTCTTGAACCATCTCAGGCAAGTTAATTTCTTCCTCTGACAACCAGGCAAACGTTCCATCATCGAACAAGACTCGGTACGTTTCCTTGCTGTCTCGAATTCCACTTGCAGAGATGCAGACTGGCAAAGGGCCCTTCCGTCGGGCTCCCCGCTTCTGCCCCTCCACTGCCTGAGCAGGTACCTCCAACTCATCTCCAAGTCCCAACTCATCCAACAAATTCGCTAACTCAGAATCTTCTGCCAATCGAAAGTCCAATCGAGGAGTGCCTGGTAGAATGATCGCTCCTTCTCCTTGAGACGATCTTCTCGTCTCCGCAGCTACTTTCTTCTCCTCCTGCTGTCTCTCTTCTCTCGGCAGTGCAGAGTCTTCCTCTGTCTCACTCTCCCACTTTTTTCACTTTCTTCCTTCTCTCCATCCTTTGCCTTCCACAATTGCAATCTGTTTGAACTCACCACGTCTTTCTTCTTTCCTCCTAGGGGCCTGATCACGGTCATATATGGTCTGTTCTTCGGTGTCCCCACGACCACATAGGTTCTTTCTGCTCTCGCCTTGAAGGCGGGTTGCTTTTCCATCGGATTGGGAGGTCTGCGCAGGAACACACAGTCCCTTAGACGGAATCGTCGCATCATCGGAGGGGGATTACACCTTTCCCTTACTTACCTCTCTTTCTCTGCTCTCGTGACTGCTCTGTCGATATTTTGCACATGTTCCTGTTGAATGAATCCATAGTAGTTATCATAACAGATAGGCGGAGACCTCATTCTCTCAGACGGTGGTTGCATACGCAGCACTGACTGTGGCATGTGAGCAAACAACAATTCAAAGGGAGAGAGACCTGTCTCGGCATGGGGAGCAGTGCAGTATGCTGCATTGTACGGCTGGGGATAGAGATCCCAATCCCTTTTCTCTTGATCTAGCTGCTTCCCCACTCCCTCAGCCTACGAACGATTGAATCGCTTAGGGATGCCGTTCGTCTGTGGATGATACCCTGTTATGATGTGGTGACGGACCTTCATGAGGGCAAGAAGCTCCCTCACAATCTCGCTAAGGAAGTTCGTCCCCCTGTCCGACACCAACTCCTCGATAAAGCCATACCTGCAGGTGATCTCTTCGAAAAAAATCTTTGCAACAACCTATGTGGGGACCTCTGGTAAGGCAAAGGTCTCTGGCCATCGTATGAGGGCACACGTGATGATAAGGATAAATTGGTTGCCTCTGTAGGAGAGTCGAGGTAGGCAAAGGACCTTTTACGTCAATGCCGACCTTCTGGAAGGGTCGAGTGGGGACGGGAACGGTCTGTGGGCCGGTTGCATTGTGGTGCTTGTGCTCTTCTCTCCTGACAGGGGCAGCACTTGTAGACCCAGCTGCGCACATCCTTACACAGACCTGGCCACTAGAATTCGGTGAGAAGCCGAGCTGTTAGCTTCTTTGTTGCTGCATGTCCTGCTATGGGGTGACTATGGTGCATCACCAGCACCGTCTCTCTCAAATGGGTAGGGACACACAACTGCTCAGACTCACCTGAAAACCTGTAGAGCAACTTGAAGCCATCCTTCAACTCAAACAAAGACTCCTGTGCTAGCACCGTCCGTAGGCGCTGAAGATCCTCCAGAAGAGACTTCTTTTACAGATAGTACTCAAACACATCTTTCACCTCCATCTCTGTTGGCTCTGAACGTCGCACCTTCTCTAAGAAAGGAACGATTGCTTGTGTGGGTGCGGACTTGGCTTCGATTTAATTAATTTACCTTCACTCCTGCCACTGCTACATCAAATCCTAATCTAAGGGGAGTGCTCCCATCAGAAAGAAGGAAACAGTGCTGACAGAGGGGAGTGCCTGTGTCTGTCGAATGCTCTACCTATCTCGGGACAGGCAGATGGGAAACAGCATCTGCATCGGTGTAGGACTTCCCCTCCTTATGCAAAAACTGCAATCCGTACTCCTGCAATTCGAGAGCTCATTTTTCGATTCTCTTGTTCGCCAACTTGTTCTCCAGCATTGCTAGATTCGGTTTGTGATCGATTTGGATCACCCGCAAGAAAACGGAACTGCCAAGCAGGTAGTGTTGCCATTGCCTGCAGCAAAACACATTTATCAGAGCCTCTCGATCTGGAGCTCCATAATTCAGCTCCGCTCCCTGTAACCCCCTACTTGCGTATGCAATCATACTCTCCCTCTTATCCTTGATTTATACCAAAACACCCCCAATCGAAATGTTGCAAGCATCTGGCTTCATAATGAATGGGGTATACATGTCAGGGAAGGAAAGGATGGGTGGCTCAGTGAGACGGTTGCGGAGCTTTTGGAAGGCTTCATCTGCTGCGGCTATCCAGATAAAGGGAAGGGGCTGCTTATTCTTATCAAAAGGATGCAACAGTTGATTCAGTAGATAGGTAATCCGCACAAACCCCTCCACAAAAGTTTGGTAGTAGTTGCATAAGTAAACGAATATACGAAGGCTCTGACGGTCACTGGTCAGGGTTGGCCAGTTCTTTATCTTCTCCGTGTTCTTTCAACTTGGACGGACTCCACGGGCGGATATGGTGTGACCTAGGTACTCCACCTGTGCCTTTCCAATCTGTGCCTTTTCGAGGCGGAGCTTTAGACCGGCGGTACGAACAAGGGTGAAGACCTCACGGAGGTCCTGGAAGTGCTCTCCATGACTGCGAGAGAAGATGATCACATCATCGACGTAGACAAGTGTTATCTCTCATGGGAGTGATGCGAGGACGAGCGTCATTGCTCGTTGGAAAAGGGCGAATCGGGGCGGGTGCGTTGACTAAACCAAAGGGCATACAAAGAAATTCAAACAGCCCAAACGAAGTGATGAAGGCTGTCTTCTCTCTGTCTTCTTCCTTCAAGGAAAGCTGATAGAAGCCCGAGGTGTAGTCAAGGGTAGAGAACACTGACGAGCCGGCAAGCTTGTCAAGTGTCTCCTAAATGCGTAGGAGCGGAAAAAGATCCCACTTGGTGGCTGCGTTGAGTCGTCGAAAGTCGAGGCAGAATCGGGTCGAGCCGTCAAGTTTCTTGACAAGAACGACCGGAGCTGCCTATGGGGAATGCGAGGGTTGAATGATCCCTGCACTCTGCATTGCATCTAATTCTTTCTTCACATCCTCTCGCTGGTGATAGGGGATTCGGTCCTACTGCCATCTGATGGGAACGCTTGTCTCTATGAGGATAGTTGCTTCATAAGGCTTCCTCCCCACCTTCAATTCTCCTAAATTAAAACGTCCCCGTGACCACAGGTCTCTAAATTCCCCTAACAAACCCACATACTCCCCTTTCATCTCCTATGAGACAATGTTATCTGAGATGACCTTTTCTAAATCGATCGGAGGAAGGTCCTTTGAAGACTCCGTAGGCATGTCTGCCTTTAGAGGAGTCTGGAAGCAAGAAGAGAAAGGGGAGCGAAGCAAGGGATGCGTATCTGTACTCTATGTATTTGAAAAAGTAGGTAGAGCGACTGACCAAGAGTATGTCGGGGCCTGCTCCCCAGACTGCACTTCCAGCGATTTTCCTGAGGACATGCGATCATATGCAATCATATCTCTCCAGTCTCTCGGCCGTCTGAGTCGTCTTTATGCTCCATAGTCCTACGTGCCGTTTTTTTACTATCACAGCAGTCATCACCGCAATGTGAGAGGGTGGCTCTGCAAAGGACAGTGCTGTTTTCGAACCGACTGTGATTTTAGAATGGGAAATGTTTATGACCTCAATGACTGCGATGCCTCCCTACACGGTAGTCAGCTGAGCAGGAACAGCCAGACCAGGATGGCTACGGGGGAAGTTCTTTCAGATAAGGACTTCCGAACGATCCAGAGCATCGATGAACACTTAAAGGAGGGAGCGGTGCCATCGGGGCATACGCGTTCTCTTCACGGCACACACCTTCGTCGATTTCAGACCATCATCATACCAGATCTCAAATGGAAGAAGTTCTTCCATATACAGCCTTTCCCCCCCAAAAAGTTCAAAAGAAACATCAGATCGAGATAGAAGAAAATCTATCCTAAGAACCACATCGTACTCTGAATTCTTCGTCACCAGTACTGGGTGCTTAAAAATTTTCTCGGGTGCAGACTCATACAAAAACTTTGCACACGTCTCTCCCACTACTGGAATTTTATTGTTCCCCAACGCATTCAAACCGACACTCGCTATCTACATTTCATACTCTGCAGATGTAAGGAAAGAGATGTTAATCAGACTGGTCTATGCACCTGAATCTAACAGTGCAGATGCCTTTCGGCCATTGTAAAAAGAAACAAACTCACTCAGGAGCGGGCTGCTACCTCAACTGTGGCTGCAACACCTCAGGCTAGCATCTCTGGGGAAGGGAGGACAGATGACCTCCCAGCAGCAGCAAACGAATTCGGGTCTAGATTTAGGTTATCAGCAGCAACGCCACGAGAAGTAGGGACATCTCACGACTTCTGCGAAAGCTTGCTAAAATCATGGTCCTCCTCCTGAACAATTGCAGGCACACAGAGAGGAGGCAACTTCTGATCACTCACAGAGGACAGGCCTGCCTCTAAGCCCGTCCCCCTCTCCCGTTTCTCTGATTCCTGCCCCCACTCCCTCGCGGTGCATCGGGGCACTGTGCGATTCGATGCTCTTTTGAACCACATTGCCTACACCCCACATAATTGGAATGCCCCAGCGTATTCCCTTCGAGGATACTTGAGGAAGACGAAGAGGAAGTAGGGCATCCTCGTCCTCTCCCCCCTCTCCCTCTCCAGTTCCCTCCACGTGCCCCTCCGTTGTATCCACATCCAAACAATACCACCATCGACTGCTGCAGGGCAGCCAACACTTCTTGGGGGTACTGCGCATGTCTCTGCAGTGAGTCGATACTGGATTGCAGAGAAGATCGAGATTTGGGCACGTAGTTGCTTGACGTCATTGGCAGATTTCGCGGCTGGGGCCATCCTGGCAGAGGGATTTGGTCCCTTCTTTTGCTCCTGTTGATGAAGGAACAACACTCGAGGGATCAGCTTGGCATACTCTTTATAGGCAGGCTCTGTGGTGATTTCTATAGAGAGCAAGGGGTAGAGGGTCCCGAAGAAGGGGAGCATACGAGCGTTGATCTCGTACCCGGGTTGGGCGACCCTCATTTTGGCTTCGAAGACCTTGACGTGCGCGTCAAAGTCACCTGTGGGGGAGAGCTTAAGTTGAGACAGCTCATATACTGCCTGCTGGCTCTTAGTTTCGGTGGGCATGAATCTGTCTAGGAACGCCTACTCAAACTCTTCGATGGTGGTGTATTGGTGCACGTTCTTGGCCATCCACTCTCAAACTTCTACCCCCTCCGCATACCTCTCAAAGAGGACTTTACACTCCTCTACGTTCAGATTCCCGTTCCTCACCTTCTTCATGAAGATAGACATCTAAACCACGGGGTCCTCTTCCCCCTTCTTGAATGACTCCATGACTTTCTGGACGTCGAGAGCCTTAAACTTGGTCATATCCACATTGGGAGGTGCTTGGGCTTGCCCGTGTTGGCCTGCCTGCTGCTGCTGCTGCTGTTGCTGACGTTGGGATGCCTGGGGTGCCTGCGGTGCCTGCTGCTGCTGGGCTTGTGCGAGTTGCTGAGTCAGTTGCTGCTGGGCCTGCTGGGCTACAGCAAGATTTGCATCTCTCTGCTATAACTGTGCCTGCAGCAACTAAGTTGAAGGCATCGATTTGTACCTGCAGCCTGAGGGCTACTGGATCTGGAGGTCTGCCCGATATCTGCTGCTCGGCTTCCTCCACGTTTGCTGGAAACGCGGGGTTAAGGTATCTTCGGCCAGAGCGAGTAGCACCCGAAATGGCTACAAGCAGATACCAATGAGGCTATCAGAAAGAAAATGCTCTGCTAACCAGTTTGTTGAGCATACGTAGGGCTAGCGCATAGGACTATGACTTCTACTTACGTGTATCTACGCAAAGGTCTGTTCGTCTGGTCGTTCATCTTTCAACTCTTTCTAGAGAGATTTCAAGTTGGCTACTCAGAACAGATACGATCGGTCAGTCAGACTGCATTCGTGCACGCGTTGTGCATGTAGTATGGTATTCATCTGTATCGGTCCACTTAAATGTATGTCACCTCTGTATCTTTTTGTGTCCCTCTTTCTGATGTCTGTTCTGTCTCTCTATCATTCCGTTTTGTATGAACTCACTTCTATGGTATTTCTTTTTCCATGTATTCATACATGCATTGCAAACTGCATGAGCGTTCTGCATATGCGTGCGGTGCTTACTGTTTGGCATCGCCTTGCGCTTTCTTTATCGCTCGGCGTGCGCACATGAATTCTTTCTGGTCCCCAACACATTTAAAGAAAAATAGCTAGACACACACACACATACATATACACAAAGAAAATGAAAGAAGGAAAGAAAAAAAAGAAAGAAAGAAAGAAAGAAAGAAAGAAAGAAAACAAGAAAGCAAGAAAGCAAGAAAGAAAAAAAGAAAGAAAAAGAAAAGGGATGTATGTTATGAACCATCCTGGTTCATACCTAATGTCTGGCTTGTGTATGCTTAATTGTGTGCGTCGCGGGTTAGCCTTGTCCCTTACGCTGCAAGCAGTGCGCCGCCCTAGCTTGCAGTGCCTGTCAGTCAACCACGGATAACATGTGTGCAGGCCTATCGCATTTATTGGCATGCAGCGACTGATCGATCGATGTGTATCCCCACACTCAAAGAGTGTGATCGTTGTCCTTATCTCATGATTATGCTTGATACTGGACTGACAATTCCTCCTGACTGATGGAGTCCAACCTACGTGAATCTATCAGCTAAGCCCACTAGTTGATCCTTCACCTTAATGGTTCTTATCACAATCTGCCCTGCATAGCCCTGCATGTCGTGACTTGTCGAACGCTAGACACCTATTATGAGCTATTATGAGCCAATAGCGATAGCGGATGATGATCATAATAATCTTAATGATGATGATGATGATTAACCTCATACGAAGCATAATGTTCATGAAAAAAAACTAGAAAAAAAAGGGAGTCCTGGGCGCCGCATAGTACCACATACGTTTGACATATATGAATGAATGGATGAATGGATGAATGAATGAATGAATGGATGAATGGATGAATGGATGAATGGATGAATGGATGAATGGATGAATGGATGAATGGAATGAATGAATGAATGAATGAATGAATGAATGAATGAATGGAATGAATGAATGAATGAATGAATGAATGATCGAATGAATGATCGAATGAATGAATGAATGAATGAATGAATGAATGAATGAATGAATGATCGAATGAATGAATGAATGAATGAATGAATGAATGAATGATCGAATGAATGAATGAATGAATGAATGACTGAAGCCGTCGGAGTACACAGAATATTTTATTAAGACAGCCTTCAACAGCCATATTAGTTGGTATAAAAAGAAACATGTTTGCTTCATTCAGGAATAAGTCGCTCAGAAATCATTCGATCAGTGCATGAATCGGACATCGAACGTGCGAGTCAGCATGCACAGACTCAGAACCCCCCCGCGTTGGTCAGAATGAACGTGTCAGTATCCTCATCGGGGTTGTAGATGTACCCCTCATGCTCCAGGATGTCCAGAGTCGCAGACATGATGGATCCTGCTTGCAGAAAAGAGAGAGAGAGAGAGAGAGAGAGAGAGAGAGAGTATGTGAGAAAGAGAAAAAAGAAAAAGCGGAAAGAGAAGAAGGAGGAGAAGAAGAAGGAGAAGAAGAAGAGAAAGAAGAAGAAAAAGAGAAGAAGACAAGAAGAAGAAGAAGAAGCAGAAGAAGAAGCAGAAGCAGAAGAAGAAGAAGAAGAATCGGTGCTGTATGGAAGAGCTTCAAGTCAAAAGACCATGCGATGAACGATGCAACTTACTTAGAAAGAAAAGAAATCTTCACAAGACAGACAAACCTCAAAATCCCCGTGAAACACTTTCCGTGTTTGACACTTGAAATGACAGGGCAGGGCAGGTCTTCTCAGTGAACACCGGGAACGAAGGATTCACAGTCAGCAAGATGGCCACAAGGGGAGAAGCATGTATGGAAGGAATAAAGGAATGAGCACAACAGCAGACCCACGGACGGACCGGCAGTCACAACGGTCATCCCAAACACAAAAAAAGGGAAAGAATAATCGGGAACCGACCGCTAACGTTGAACCGATCTGCAATGGCCACCACGGCCGAACGATGAAACGCCTGGACTTCCGGAGTGTACTCTGAGGACAGATGCCGAAAGAGGGGTAACTTGAGGCGCTCTGCGACGTTTTGCCCCCCCCCCTGAGCTCCCAAATTTTGCTGTTGCTGCTGCTGCGAAGGAGCGAGGTCTTCTAAACCATTGGCACCAAACCCAAAGAATCCCCCCGGGTTGG
>JAHBMJ010005918.1:21121-26121 GCA_018398765.1 Chromera velia | reverse complement strand
GGGGGGAGGATTGAAGGACAGCACGTACTGGAAGACCTTCAGATGGGGACTGTGACTCGATCTAGCAAGTGATCGTCTTTCATTGGCGTATGGGAGCGGAGGGTCAATATAGGCAGGATGGTAGGCAGCGCTCAATTCCAAATGGTCCAGCACTGTCGTTGCAACTCGGACCAGAGGATTGACATAAAAGGGACATGAAGGAGGAGAAGCCGACACGCGCTCAAGACACTCAGTTCGAGAACATCGAAACAGAAAATGATATTGAATAGAACGAGTACTTCCTCCATGGATGCGGTTTCGGCGGTCAACCAATCACAGGGGGAAAGACGCGTAAGGGAGAGTCGAGCTGAAAAGAGACTCCGCGTTTCTCTTTGTTTTCCATCCTGCCCTCCCTCCTCTTTCTGAACGCCTCTCTCTCCTACCCTCCCTGTCTAGTTGTTTCCCATCAAACACCTACAGCTAGTTATTCACTTCACTCCGCCTTCAGGGGAATGCCTAGTAGGGCGAGCTGGCGGCGTTTGGCTTTGCGCTTCAGACGATTTCGAATTCGGAGACGACATTCGAGGTTTTCCTTTGCCACCCGTCCTTCTACGGCAAAGTCGAGCTCTTGGAGCAGCTGCCACGATTTCTGGACAGCAGCTCTTTTCAGACGAAGGGAGTCAATCTCCACCCAGGCCTCAGCCCGCTTGCTCTCCACTTCTGCTTTCTCTGCCCCCTCCTCCTTCAGCGTCTCCCTTTCTATCACCCACTGATCCCGAAGTCTCACTTCCTCCTTGTGATGCTCTCCTATGATCTTCAGGCACAGACAGACTGGGTCCAACCCTTCCTTGTCAAACCACCCCCCAGGGTCATTCGCCTTCCCCACCTTCTTCAACAACTTCGCAAGGAAGTCGGGGTTATGGAGGACCTCTGGGTAGTGGAAAATGGAGTTGCCATCGGGATCTTTCTGATACATTTTCCCTTGGCGGGGGTTCAAAAAGTCCAACAGCTGAGAGGACCAGGGCTTGTCGCAATTCTTGCACGCGACATGAAGAGGACGCCAATAAACGTCCTCGGGGGGCTCGTCCTCCCCTACTCCTCCCTCATTCTCTTCTTCGCTGTCTTCTTCATCCTCTTCCTCGTCCTCGCCCTCCACTGCCTCTGCCGTGTCAAGCAGACGGGCCCCAAACCAGCCCCTTTCCTTCTTGAGCACAATCACTTCCACCAGGGCCCTGTTGGCCCTCTCAACGGGCAGACCGTTCTCTCTCACTGCCCCTTCCAGCATTGAGTAGAGCTACGGAACACTGCACTCGCTTCCCACCCGAGCGATGAGGGAATCGAGCCAGTGGACCTGCAAAAGCATCACCCGTCAAGAGGAATAACGAAAAACTATCGCGTCATGCAGGCACCTTGGCATGTCGCGACACGCCCATACAGAAAAAAACTCCAGAGCGCTCCAGAGCTCTCGCATTGTCAGAAGTGTGCATGCATGAGCAGACACCCACAGACTTTTCTCTGGAATCAGAAGCAGCCTCGTCAAAAGATTGGACTTGTGCGACTGATTTCATGGACAAATCTCTGCAGGTCTGAACATGCCCTCAAGAGCACAGGTAGCCATTCGCAGCCAACGAACCGACCAACGGAAAACGCGTCTCACATCACCAAGAGACAGATGCCAACCAGTAGGTGCGACTTTCGGTGAGTGCAACATTCTTGATTCTCTCTCTCTGTCTCTCTCTCTCTCACACACATAGAGAGAGAGGAATACACAGTCACAGACACACGCCCATGAACACATACACATACGAACACACACACACACACACACACACACACACACGAACACAAACACACACACACGAACCCACACACACGAACACACACACACACACACACACACACGAACACACACACACGAACCCACACACACACACACACACACGAACGAACACACACACACGAACGAACACACACACAAGAACGAACACACACACACACACACACACACACACACGAACGAACGAACGAACGAACGAACACACACACCCACATAGACAGACACACACACACACACACACACACAACGCACACACGAACACGAACACACACACAGACACACACACAAACACAGTGTCACACACACACACACACATACACACGCACACTCACTCACTCACACGCACGAACGAACACACACACACACACACACACACACACGCACACACGCACACACGCGCACACACACGCACACACACGCACGCACGCACGCACAAGCACACGAACACAAACGCACGCACGCCGCACACACACACACACACACACACACACACGTACACGTACACGTACACGTACACGTGCCTAGGGAGAGAAACAGAGAGACACAATAGAGAGAGACCTGGAGACAGAGAGATAGCACTGGAGAAAGGACGACGAATAGAAACAAGAGGTGTCAGAAGGTCACCTTTTCAATTCAACCGACCAATTCGGCATTTCTGGAGTGGACATTCGCCCCCGCAGTCAGGAGAAGCTTGGCCATTCCCGCTTCTCTCACAACACTCAGAGCCGTCTCGCCTTGGCGGTTCTTCGCTTCCACCAGTTTCCGCACTTTCACAGTCGCGTACGGATTCTGAGACACATCCACATACACAAAAGAAAGCAAAGCGGAGGAAGGGGTGACCTGAGACACAGCTGGCAAACAAGACCTCACACAAAGAAGACGATCGAAATGCTTTCGAGACACAAATAGTGAAAAGAGAACAAAATTTGTCTTCCATCGTCTCTTCCTTTGAATGCCAAGACATTTTTGATACAGCCGTGAAAACCCCATTCCACCGCCCTCACTCACCGGAGCATTCGGCCCCGCCACAGCCTTCAGGAGGTCTTCCACCTCCTCCAGATCACGCTCTGTTCTCGCCCTCTTTGCGAGCTGGTGGAGCACCGTGTCTCCCTCGCTATCGGCGTTGAGGGCGGAGGGGGCAAGACGCACAAGGACCTCACCCCAATTCGCGTAGTTCTCGTTGTACAGGGGAATGTGCCAAGCAGGCACCATCTTGGAGAAGGTCTCAGCGGAGTCTCCAGCAGCCGCAGCCGCTGCCCCCCCCCCTTTTTTGACGTTCTTCTTCTTTCCTTCCCCTTTCTCCCCCGCCAGCTTCCATGTCAGCTGGCACCTTTCGGCCAGTGTTCTCTCCTCTCTGAAGAGGATGTCCACAAACAGGCGATTCTGCCTCCAGAGAGCGAGTTGTAGTGCGTTCATCGACGCACTCAGATGACCCGGAGGCCCCATTGGGGTCTCCTTCACCTTGATGCACATGGCATAGGTCCATGCCAGGGACCTGGCATTTTTGGCGGCTTTGACAAAAGCCTCGGCAAGCTCATGATCAGAAAACACAGCGTGGGACGCCATGAGGTCGATCGCCTGGTGGAGGGGGGTCGTCTCATCATCGTCGAGGGTCACGTCGACCCGTGCCCCCTTTTCAAGGAGGGCCATCAGAATGGGCTTGTAGTGATCCTCGAACGCGGGGATATCGTTGTGCATTTCTGCCAACGCTATCACAAGCGGAGTGATCTTGAGACCAGGACCGTCAGTGTACGGTTCATCCCGGATTCTCAGTGTCTCCTCTTTGATCAGCTCAATCAGCACACGGGTCCAGTCGCTTCCTGGCTCGTCCGTCTTCAGGAGAAAATTGAAGGCTCTTCTGTGGAGCTCCTTCTTGTCCCCCTTCGCGGATGCTGCCACGAACCAATGCTTAAATATTTCTGGCTCGAGAGAGGAAAACTCGTGGTTCAATTGAACAATTTTGCGGAGACGCTCGATTTCGAGACCTATAATGGATGCAAAAACAGGACCAATTCCTTTGTTGCCGATCACGGCAGCCAAAGGGTGTGCCCTGCCATTGAACATGGCTTGAACAAATGAGTGAATAACTAGAGAAACTGAATTTTCTTCTTTGTGCGACAGCAGACACTTTGTGCTTGACAATTCCGACCGATCACCCCGAACCCGTAACTTATCAACAGTCGATCTAGACCAGAAAAAAAAATCTGGTCGGCTCTTGCTCTGGTGCGGGCTACTTGGAACAGAACAAGATGAGTCAGGGGATGCAGGAGACTGTCGGGTCACGACACAGAGACTTTCTCAAGTTGTCGCAAAATCGTCTCAAGTTGACCCACTCCGTCTCCATAGACTGCGGCAGTCTGATTCTCGCGTAGGTCGGAATGGGTCGGTGGTGAAATTGACAAAAAACTTTCTTACAGGACATGCACCATCATGCACCCACGTATATATTAATAGCTCTCTGTGGGAATTAATCCGTATATATATAGACGGGATACACCCAACCAGTTGGGTGAGTGCCTCGGGGGGCCATTTAGGGGGTCCGCTCATATTTGATTGGTGCACACCATCGGGGGCTTAGGCATGTCTTATGTGCATTGCTGCCATGGGGCGGGGGCCACGGCAACACGCGCGAAGTATATGCTTTTCGGGACCGCACATGTCGTATATGCACGAGATACACCCAATCAGTTGGGTGAGTGCCTCGGGGGGCCCTTTAGGCGGTATGCAAATTTGATTGATACACACCATCGGGGGCTTAGGCATATCTTATGCAGGTGCATGCATGCATGGGGCGAGGGCCACGGCAACGCGCATGAAGTATGCTTTTCGGGACCACGCGACCATGCACTTGCAACTCCGTACGAGTTACTTGAAGGGCACGCATGTGCAAAGTAATTAAGGTATAATAGATGGTATATGCGATCGCGGCTCCGTACAAGTTGCTTGAGGGACATATTTTGAAATTCGAGCGACACCATAACGGACAGAGATAGAAGCAACCCCCCTCCCAAATATGAAAAAATGTGTTATGCGAGTGTGTGTGATATAGGGGTGTAAAATCTCTTTTGGACGGGGGGGGGGGACCCCGTTGGCGGGGCAGGCAGGAGCCTGCCCGACGGGGGGGCCCCGTCCTTCGGGCGGGGCCGCAGAGCGCGAACGAAGGGGGGGACCCGTCAGATCAAAC
>JAHBMJ010005918.1:0-15320 GCA_018398765.1 Chromera velia | reverse complement strand
GGGGAAGGAATAAATCTAGCAGGGCAAAACTCAAGCTTCCAGAGCTGCCGTAGATACGACTGAGGCTGTTCATGTCATAGAGCGAGGGTTTCCCTGCGACCGATATGCATGTATGTGTGGGAGGATGCAGTCTTTCTGTTTTGTCTCTCTGTATTTCTCTTTTGTCTGTTTGTCTGTCTGAAGAGACGATTGGGCTGTCAGTTCATGAAGAGACGGAGGGAAAAGGAGCCTTGTGTGTCTGTCTGTGTCTGTTCCCTGCAGGTCTTCAGTCTTCTCTCCCTGGGCGTGCTCGTCGAGACGACCTTCGGGGGGGACGTGGACGTGGAGAAGATGCGGGACCTCTGGGGGGGCGCCACCCGCAGTCTCAACTACTGGACTATTCTTCGCATGATGGTCGGTCAGTGATCAATCACTTCACTGTGCGCACACAAAGCTGCATGCTTATTCTGGAGACCTGAATGTCCTTCATTTTCTGTCATAAACTGAGAAGAAAGCGGAATCATGACAGTAGGATCATGTGAGCCGACGACAAAAAGAGCTAAGGGATGGACAGTAGGTTCATATGATTTCTAAGGGATGGCCAGCTTCTCAATCTAGGTTTCACAGGTTCCTTCTCCCTGTCTTCTTCTTACTTCTCTGAGCGGACCAGATGATGCATGGCTTGCGTGTATTGGTTGTGTGCAGCTGGGCAGCCTGGTGGACTGGTGGCCCTTCTGGCCGTGCAGAGACGCCCTCGCTGCCTGCAAGAAGCTGAGGGGAACTGTGCAAGAACTGATTAACACCAGAAGGGCTGACCTGAAGAACGGCCAGCAGAGAGGCACAGAGGATCTGATCACCTTGATGCTTTTGGTCCGTTGCCTCGATACATGCATGGTCTTCTGATGGTATGGGTGTGGGGTCGGCTTCCGTTCAGTTGCCTTAGGCATACACATACTTTTTTGACTCTGGGCCTCCACCAACCTTCGTGCTCCGATCTCCACACCCCGCCGTAGTTATTGTCGTTTTCGGTAGTCGTCAGTTATTTCTCGTCTGTGTGTGTCAGAGAGAGACGCTTTGTGCGTGTGTTGCTTCCATGAGTCTGCATGCTGATATGTGTTTAAATGTGTTCGCGATGGTGGTGGTTGCTTTCCTGCAGGCCCGAGATCCCGAGACTGGAGAGGAGATGGGCGACTCTCTGATCATCGATGAGGCCCTCCTGATGCTGGTGGCCTCTCAACAAACCACATCGTCCCTCCTTGCCTGGTCTGTCAGTGCTGCACAAGATTTCTTTCATACCTTGACTGCCTGCATTCTTTCCTTTGGTGTTTCTTTGTGGCTCGTGCGCTTTCAGTGTCTCACTTCTTTGCTCCTTGCAGCATTGACTTTCCTGCCGTCCTGCATGTGTCGTGTGACACTCTTCTTGGTATCTCCTCGTCAATCTGGAGGGAGTCGTCGTTCATCGCCTTCTCTTCTTTCTCAGACTGGCCTTCTCTGCATGCCTGTCTGTCTCTCTCGCCGTCTAATAGGGGGAGACAACTTGTAGTCTGCCCGAGAGGCTGTAGTCGAGAGGTGACAAGAGGAAATGGCACTGCCTGTGTATTTTTCTTTCTGCAGGGCCACCTATTTCCTCTGCAAGCACCCCGAGGTGCAGGAGCGTCTGCGGGACGAGCTGATGTCTCAGCTGGAGGCCCTCTCTCCCGAGGCAAAGGAATCCTCCGTCTCTCAGGGAGAGTTGAAGGGCATCGAGACGGCAGCCCTCCGCTCACCTCTGCTCACTGCAGTCCTTAAGGAGACCCTTCGCCTGGCCTCTCCTGCTCCCTTCATCGTCAGGGAGACTCGCACGGAGCAGGACCTGGACGGACTGAAGGTGCCTAAGGGGGCAATGGTTCTCCCCTTCTTCCACGGAACGCACACGAGCCCCGAGGCGTGGGGAGAGAACTCTTACGAGTTCGACCCCGAGAGATTCATCATCCATAGAGAGACCGAGGAGGCGGAGGCAAAGGGAGGAGAGAGAGAGACTGAGGAAACGGGATCGGAGACAAAGGCAGGATCGGAGGTGGAGACCGAGGGAGGGGACACGAGGAAGGCTGCTGCATCTGGAAAGGGAACATCCTACCAGCCTAGACACGCCTATGCATTTACCCCCTTCTCTGCCGGGCCGAGAAACTGCATCGGCATGCGTCTCGCGATGCAGGTTGCTCAGGTGTGTGTTTGTGGATTTGTTCTGTCTGTTTGTGTGAAGAAAGAGAAAAAAAGAAAGAAACCTGTTGTGTGTCTGTCCGTGTGTCTCAAAAAGAGAGGAAAAAGAAAAGAAACATGTTGTCTGTCTGCCTGCGTATCTGATGTGAGGTCCATCGCCCTCGAAAGCTTTTTCCTGTCGAGGGAGAGTGAGTGAGTGAGTGAGAGAGAGAGCAACAGGGCGAAGACTCTCCCCGTCTTACTCTTTCTTCACGTAGGAAGCGAGATGTACAACGAGAGAAGAGTCCGCTCCCTTTTTTCATGCTTGCTGGCCTTTTGATGTATGTGACCTTGCAGGTTGCACTGGCCACCCTCGTTCTGACCTTCGATATCTCCTCTCCCCCCGAGGTTGACCTCTCGAAGGTGACCATGCGCGTTGACGACACGCTGAAGCCCTCGAAGGAATTCGTTCCGGTTTTCGAGAGGAGAATCTGAGGGGGGGGGGGAAGGAACAGAGGGGGAAACGAAGAGAGAATGAGAGAAGAGAGGAATGGAGAAGGAGGGAAATCGGGAGACTGTTGCTCAAAGGAAAGAAGACATATATTGTCTGCCTGGGTTTGGGTTGGCATTGGCAAGGCATTGGCAAGGCGGGGGAGTGCCTTGATTCTTCTGCCGAGACGGCAGAGAGAACACGGGTCATGAAGGAGAAAAGAACTTGAAAAGAAACAGACGACAGAAGGGCACAAAGGGGAGAGACTGCCAGATAGACTTGGACAGGTCGAATCTGTGTGAGTGTCCTGGTGAAAGGTTCGGCAGGTTCTGTGACTAACTTATCTGTGATAGTTTTCTTTCTCTCTGGCCTTTGCCGATCCATTATATTCTCTCTAGCATCTGCGGCTGCACAAAGGTCATGTCAAGTAAGGGAAGACTCCCGAAGCTTCTATCAATAGATAGCCGGAAAGCGATCTGACAATTTTTCCTCCTATCTCTTCGTATGCCGGGGTCTGAGTCCCTGCACGGCCGTATCTGGCGGGTCTGCATGTAAATTTGTATGCAGGTTTCTCTCTTAGCATGAAAGCAAATGAATGATTCAACCCTTGTCTGTGCACACAAGCACTTCACATCTCTTCCTCTCCTATGTGGGAGCGGACTACACGGAAGTCTTTCGTCTTGGACGGTTTGTGTTGTGACCTTCCTATGCATACATTCATTCATCTTTCTGTAAAGGTGCTCTATACTTGATCTCTGTGTGAAAGGTCTGACCTCCAGGGTTGCTTTTGGATCTGGGGCTGTGAGGTGGAATCAGCAGCAGGCAGGAGAAAGAGCCGAGCAGCAGACGCACAGTCAAGGAAGGATCCAGACGTTTAGGTCCATTGTCTCTTTTGCTTCGTGCGTCCTTGTATGTATTCCTTCTTCTTTTTTTATTCCATCGATCGACGGACAGAGAGGCGAGCTGGACCGCCGTCTCATCCTCACCATGTATTGAGGGGGCTCGAGCAAATCATGCAAAAACATGCATGGAAGGGTTTCCGGATCTGTCCTCCCGTGCAGAGCTCTCTCTGTGTGCCTATCTCTGCATGTGCCCGTGTGGGCGCGTATACATGGGGCTGTGGAATGTTGGTATTCAATTGTGAGAGGTTCCTCTGGTGTACATGCTGGAAACACAAACGGAGTACACAAATGCATGACATATGGGCGGGGTAGCTCTCGAATCACGGGAGCGGGCAAGCGAGGCTGCATGCCTTCAGGAGAACGGAGTCGGAATGGAATGCGTATGTTGTGATCGCATGCTTGATTATTGTATCGTTTGTGACGAAACGTCAACCAGCCTTCTTGTGGCGTGTTTGGATTACCTTGGAGCCACCATTCTGGCAGTCGTGGCGGCTCTTCTTGATTGCGCCTCTTTCTGCGCACTCAACTGCAGCTTTGCTTTGTCATATGAACAGAAGGGCAGAACAGGAGTTTATTGCAATCGACAGTCGATCTCTGCGAGTAACTGCAGTGAGAGGCTGCGCAGCCTGCAGGAGCAGCTGGCTTGAAAGGCTCGGGAGACAACTGACAGGACTACTACAGGGACGAACTGGCCCTTGGCGGTCCTTGCTGCCACCGTGCCATCGACCCTTTTGACTCGCGGTATGAGCATATATAAGGTTGTTCAAACGCGTATTGACCTCACGCGTGCAGTAGCCTCGACGTTCAGCTGGACCCGTCACCCGTTTAAACTCGTCCCGATACACGCCCTAGTACACGCCGATCTTCAAAGCAATGTCAGAGGACTACAGATTCATCTACGACTCAAAATTCATCTGCACACTATACTCCTTTTAATTCATTCAAGTCAGTCTCTAAATTGATGATAAAATTGTTAGCAGATTATTGAAGTTTATGGCTAGGTGACAAATGATCAGTCATTTATTGGTGTCCTAGGACACTGTCGCTGTTTTATCTTTTATAGACCGTGATCTTGAATTATAATGCGATCGATGTTTCGATCAATTACAAAATTATAGAAATATTATGATATGCCCTACAAAACTAGGTTAAATTCCCTGGGAATTTAGTGGATTCTAAGTGGAATTTAATGGAATTTACCCTTGGAATTTACTAGTGGAATTTGATGGATTTTAGTGGAATTTACCGTGGAATCTACTCGTCTAAATTCTATTAAATTCTATAAACTTTAGAAGCTTATTTCTCGTGATCTAGAAAAAGTTATAGGAGCTCAAATTAACAGTGTTTATGGAGCTATATAAGGTGTATAACCACTGTTAATTTGAGCTCCTCTAGATCACGAAAAATAAGCCTCCAAAATTTATGGAATTTAGACGAGTAGATTCTATGGTAAATTCCACTAAAATCCATCAAATTCCACTAACGCACGGACGTGGGCGGGCGGGACATGAGCGGGTCCTAATCAAACCGGACCTGCCGCCTATACTGCACGATTTTGGCATTGTATGGGGAAAGGAAAAGAGAGCCCTGCCTTCCTTTCTTCCCGCTTCTGAACCCCATCCAACTCACCTAGGAGACGTCAGTTCGCCTCTCTAAACTCTCTCTAGCTGCTTGGTGCAGAAAAAACGACTCCAATACATATAGGGAGTGCAAAGAACGGACGTCTGAGCTTTGACACGTACCTAAAGAGGCCAAAGAAGCCTCTCTGGACTCAAAAGTGAATGAAGGGTTATGATGCATCAATGATGATAAAATGTATACCGACATACTCCATCTGGTCCAGGTAACTTAGTTCCAATAGGAGACAACGAATGGTTGGTACACTGTGGATTTCAAGTGACAAGTCTGCCCAGGAACAGAAAGGTACACTCCAGGGGGCAGCCTATATGAAATCGCTGGAAGACCTTTCTTTTTCTTGAGTGCCTTCAACCTGTATCCAGCGCACAGAGGTACTGTCCAACACGCATACGATCATGTCTAGAGGGAATAAGCAAGACAGAACGACCTACCCGGGGAAGTGGAAGTCGATCAATGCTCTAGAGACGTCACTTCACCACAATAAAGACATAAAAGAATTTCACCTTCCCACAACCAGCAGACATACCAGCAACCCATCCCACTGCCCTGGAAGGATGTCAACTGATAAGAGGCACTGGGTAAAACTGTTGGGAATCGATTTCGGGGCCTCCTGGTGAAAAGAAGGAATGTTGCTCAGGGCCGGCCATGCATGCAGGGCCCCCGGCCCCAGCATCACTTTTTTCAGGAACACAAGGCTATAGCTGCGTGATGCTGTATGTGAGCTATATATGTATGAGCTTGAAAAGATAGTAAAAAGCCATTAATAACTATGCATTCGGACAAGAGAGTCGATCATTCCGTATAACCCGATAGCCAGCCCTCAAGTGAACCTCTCTTATAAAAGGATTATTGGTGCCCTCCGATCGATCGATATGAGCAAGGCAAACGGACCAGAATTAGAAGCGTTTCCCCCAGGCATCTCAATCTATACTTTAACTTCTCTCCCCTCTTTTGTTTCTTTTTTTTGTCTTCTTTAATTTATTTCATCGTTATTCTTATTAGCCGTCTTTTTAGAATTTGATTCGTGTAGTTCCGGTACCGAAAGGCCCCCCTTCTCCTGACTGCTTGGAATAGAGACCCATACATATCGTGTGTTTGCTTATGAAGCTGTTTGCCCTTCTGATAGACAAAAAACTGAGAGAACAGACTATGTTGGACAACCGACAGCTGGGGTTTTGGAAAGAGGTAGGGACTAGGGAGGCTATCGCTGCTCTGACAGGACTTATAGCGAGCTCGAAAGCCTGGAAACGCCCCCTTTTGGCTGCTTTTGTCAATTTTTTAAAGGCTTTTGATAAGGTCCCTCGGAGTCTGTTGTTGAGACGGCTTCGGGAGGAGGGGGTGTCGGAATGTGACGTCTTAATGGTACATGCCATATATGTCGATGTCTGGGTAAGAGTTGATGGAGCAGATAGGGAGATACCGGAGGGGGCGGGGGTAAAGCAGGGCGATCCTCTCTCTCCCCTGCTCTTCCTTTTGTTCATAAATAACCTGCACCGCTATATTAGCTCCTCGGCTGACCGGGAGAATAGGTACGGGAGGGAAAAGTTAGAGAAGGATGGAATAGTGAATGATGAGAGCCCAATAGAAAGCCGAATACGAGATAACCCTTAGGTAGGTAGATTGAGAGGGGCAAGTAGTGGAAAGGGGAACGAGAAGACCGAAGCGGGAAGGAAGAGAAAAAGAGGGAAAGATTGGGTTAGTCTGGACAACACGATCGGTTTGGGGTCTCAGCCTCTCGAAAGCATCGGTTACGCTGACGATCTTGTTCTGTTTGATCGTTCTCCGTGGGAGCTTCAATCAAAAATGAATAAATTGGGTGAATACTGTCAGACATGGAGCCTAGCATGGGGCTTCACAATCAATTTGAAAAAGAATAAAGTGATGAGGCTTTCTAACAATGAAGAGAACATTAGGGAGCCGATCTTCTTTGAGGGAAAGGAAGTAGAGAGAACTGATCAGTACAAATATTTAGGCTACACCTTTTTTGAAGGCGGCTCTCTCCATCCTTCTGTGAGACATCGGCTGGGGGCGGTAGAGAGGGCACTGGGGGGGGTCACAGGGCTTTGTGCTTCCCTTGGTCCTCTCTCCTCTGCCTCCAAAATTATGCTCTTTTGAGGTCTATGGATTGAATTTCCTGTGGCCTTTTACGGGCTCAAAGCATTTTCCCTTAGTCAAGCAGATATGAAGGCGTTGGACGATCTGCAATTACGTTTTGTTAGATAAGTTTTCGGCCTCCCCCGCAATTTGTTTCATGTCCCCTCCCTTTTCATCTCTGGTTTTTGCCCGATACGGGCTCTTTTGACAGAAAGAGTGGGGGGATTTTTACGCAGCCTCTCCTTAACATCCCACTGTGTGCCAGCCGGATTTTTAGATCTTTGCAAGGATGGCTTTTACAGAGAATGGTAAAGGTCTGTCAAGCTAGCTGTTGATAGGACCTTTTGCTCCTGAATTCTTCTCTGATGCGGGGGTGCACTCGGGCCTGGGTGAGAAAGCAGTAATGAGAAGAAAGCTTGCTGTCGAAGGGAGAGGTAGAGAAGCACAAGAATGGTTGGACGACTGGTTTGTCGCAACCTCCTGTTCTCAGAGTCTGCAGAAAGAGGGCCGGCAGGGTAGGGGGCGGTAGGCAGGATGGGGAGGTGTTTTCCCCAATGGAGTGAGGCCTTCGGTCTTCTAAATTGAACATCCGTCTAGACAGGGCTTGGCCCGTCTTGTCATGGGAGGATAGACTGGCTTAAGCGGGCGGCGAGTTCCTATGGTTCCGAATCGACCTCTCCCTAGGAGGCTGCTCTGTTCGAAGGCCAACGTTAGGCCGATTGCCCGTGCACTGCTAGGGGGGGGGGAGGAGTTTTGAACGGGGAGGTAGAGTCTGTCTACAAGCACTGCCCCCTTGATATATATGGACGGGGTAAATTGAATGATGTTGTTCACAAAGTGATAGAATGTAAAGGGACGGAAATGGAAAGAAGACGCATGGATAGGCTTTTGGAGGAAGTAAGAGACGCACGCTCTGAGTTAGACTTAATTGTATAGGCACAACAGATGGCAAAGGGTAAAGGTCTGTCAAACTAGCTGTTGACAGGACTTTTTGCTCCTGAATTCTTCTCTGATGCGGGGGTGCACTCAGGCCTGGGTGGGAAAGCAGTAATGAGAAGAAAGCTTGCTGTCAAAGGGAAAGGTAGAGAAGCACAAGAATGGTTGGACGACTGGTTTGTCGCAACCTCCCGTTCTCAAAGTCTGTAGAAAGAGGGCCAGCAGGGTAGGGGACGGTAGGCAGGATGGGGAGGTGTTTTCCCCAATGGAGTGAGGCCTTCGGTCTTTTAAATTGAATATCCGTCTAGACAGGGCTTGGCCCGTCTTGTCATGGGAGGATGGACTGGCTTAAGCGGGCGGCGAGTTCCTATGGTTCCGAATCGACCTCTCCCTAGGAGGCTGCTCTGTTCGAAGGCCAACGTTAGGCCGATTGCCCATGCACTGTTAGGGGGGGGGGGAGGAGTTTTGAATGGGGAGGTAGAGTCTGTCTACGAGCACTGCCCCCTTAACATATATGGATGGGGTAAATTGAATGATATTGTTCACAAAGTGACAGAATGTAAAGGGACGGAAATGGAAAGAAGACGCATGGATAGGCTTTTGGAGGAAGTAAGAGACGCACGCTCTGAGTTAGACTTAATTGTGTGGGCACAACAGATGGCAAAGTAACAGTTAGGATGGGCGGTGTGCGAGAACGAAAACTTTAAGAAAGTAAGAGAGATTTTTACACTGCTTCTCGAGAAACACCCTGTTGCCGGCGTACGGGCAATTTCAACTTGCCTTCGTAAACGGTAAAGTCTTGATCCGATTGCCTCCAGATGGTTATTTCCTGTTTTTCTCCGTTTGAGTGTATGAGGCGGGTTCAGAGCTAGAATCTAACAGAGAGAGAAACGTGAAACGCGCGGGGGGGGACGTGCTTGAGCTCACGCGGGCGCGGGGGGGGCAGGGCGCTCGTATCCGCACGGCGTGGATACAGCTTTTTTAGCTGGACTCTCTGTTTTTCTCTTTCTCATCTTCTTTTCATCTCTTCTCTTTTCTTTCTTTTTCTTTTTCCTGTCTGGTTTTTTGCTCATAATTTCACTGTCTCGAAAATAGATCGTGCCCTATGGAGTTGTCAATGACCTTTAGTCTTACTGAAGGACAGGAAAGACTGATAGAACTACCGTAGGTACCGTACTCCAGTCAGTTTAGTCAGCCCCAAGGAAGCGAAGTCACTGTGCCTATGTCTCATCTGATTCTCGTTTGATCTTGTGTATATTCCTTCTTCACTGCTGACTGTTTACTGTGCTCAGCAGCCGAGCCCTTCCTCAGGAGTCAGTATCCAGGGAAGTGTTCCATATGGTTCTTACCCTGTAGACTGCACTCCTTACCATTTCTCAGTCTGACATGGACACATTCTTTTGCTTCTCTTTTTCAGTCTCCCTTTCTGGCTTTGTCTTCCCTCTCGGTCGTTTCTTCTACCACTGCAAGTCTATTCCGATGCAGGTGGTTTTTAACCCTGGTTGCTTAAGGGTGGAGCTACCTTCTGTTTTTATTTCCATTTCCACCCTAGCTAGGCTTTGATCCATATAAATGCCTCAGTGGGGCCTAAGTCGAGGGATCGAATCTATACAGGAAATACTAGGTTGGCCAGAGCCTATATGGGTCACCGGCTTTAACCTCATACATCATCATCATCATCATCATCATATAGGTCAAAACTGTTTAGTTAGTTTAGTTACGTAGTTAGTTCTCTATGAAGTCATAAACTAAACTAACTAACTAACTAATTAAAATCCACGTCTTAGGGTTGACTCTGCAAAGACCTAGGAATTTAATGCATGCCGGGGGCGAGTGGGGTGCTTTTCGCCCCCCCCTCTGCATAGGAGACCGGCGCTTTTCCGCAAAAAACTCGTTCTCATAATTGGTAAGGAGTTAGAAGCTGAAACTTTGTGCAAGAAGACGTTGTAATACGTTATAACAATAGAAAAAGAACTATGAAACAGATTTTTTATATTATTTCTAGAAACATAGGCTGCCACATAAATTTTATAAGTTTTATACCGTTTTTCTTACTGTTAAAAACTGTTAAAAAATGACCGTAAAATAAAAAAAATTGTATGGCAACCTATGTTTCTAGAAATGATATAAAAAATATGTTCCATAGTTGTTTTTCTATCATTACAACATCTTTTTACATAAAGTTTCAGCTTCTAACTCCTTACCAATTATGAGAACGAGTTTTTTGTGGAAATGCGCCGCTTTAGGGGGCAAAAAGCACCGCACTCGAGTAACGACTTAGCAGTACTTAGCATAGTCGGCTCCTAAGGCATACTCATCCAGAGTTCACACCTTACAGAAGTTAATACTGTTCATAACAACATGAAGAGACTTCCTCTTTCTTGTGTCTTTGTTCTGTTCGATCCATCTGTATCTGTATTATCATCTGTATTAATACAATTAATAATACAGATCCTAGGATCGACCGGCATGCATCACTTAATCTAGTGACTGTCTTGATCCTTGCATACTGCCAGTTGCAACTCACCCCCTCAAGGCAGGCACTCTTATGCTTAAGTATAAATCGATTCCCCGAAAGCAAGAAGCTTGGTAAGACCATTTGCTGCCTGAATTGCTCGGAGGATCCAAACGACCTTGGCCTGAACTTGGCGGCATCTCTGAATGCACCAATCCAGAATGTGTTGCATTCCTGTGTCTCTCTCTGCCACTCCCGATCGAATTTGATTGTACAACGGATCGCAATCGATCAGGAATTCGACAGGCATGTCTTTCTGAAGCGTTCGGGCAAAAGAGATCAGACGGGGCACTCGTTTCAGGCACTCTTGCCACCCAACCAACTCTAACGCTCTCAAGCTGTTCAGCTTGACTGTCGACCGCATGGAGCTCCAAGTAAACAGATTGAAAAGCTTATCCTCTGGCTTCCACCTCAAATCAATGAGCAGACCGATCCATGCATGTCTGCCTTCATACCTGTCTTTCTCATATGACGAATCAACAAAGAAAACAAGTTTGAGAAGAGTGGAGTGAGAAAGGCGACGGAAGAAAAGACCTTCAGGATTCTTCTTTATTTCGTACAGAATTTTGATCACAATGGCAAGGTATCTTTTCGTTAGCTTCTTTCTATACCTTGCCAAAATATCATACCATACCCGATGGAAGGGAGAAAGACGCACCCCCCAACCCAGGCACCCAATGACGCTGCTGTAGACTTTCTCCAGCGACGGGTCTGTCTCCTCTCCTTCCTGAAGCTCAAGCTCTTTCTCTTTGCATGACGACGTCGCCCCAACGCCTGTCCGATGTATTTTGAATTCTTGAAACAGCTTTTCGGTATCTACCCCCTCTAAATACGAGGACATCGACACCCTGCACTGCCCCCTGTCTCCCTCACAATCCATCCCTGCGTACTTGAATCGGTAGGCACCCATGTTGAGTCTGGACAGCTTTCCGAACTGCATCTCCCCCCGATGATGCTTTACCAGTCCATCTACCTGCCCAAAAGCAATCAAACCGAAAACGTCATCAATCCAATTGATAAGAACGTTCTTCTCTCTGTTAATTGCAATCCCCAACTTAACTCTCTTGTACCCCACTTTCTCAATCGCCCTAACCCACTTGTCGTCGAAAAGTTTAGACGATACGGGCATGCCGTACAGTCCACGTACGACCTCTCTCACCTGCCTTGGCTGCAGGCTACGTACGTATGCTGCGATTCTCTCCCACTTCTCTGCAGGCATGTCTGGGTAGGAACAGACATCAGGAATCGGCAGCATCCACTCGGGCATACGGGCATACACCCTCTCTCTGTTCGTGTCGTCTGACTGAAAGAAAGCGCCTTCACATCACTGACAAACATCTGAAGGCACAAAGCGAGGGCCCAGATGACACAAAGAAAAATAAGGCTGGGAACAGGCGTGCCGGTGTAGGTATCAAGCTTACGCTTATCAAGATACCCTTTCCCGAACGCCCTCGCCTTTGCCTGCCTCTCCTTCTCTGAATTCTCTTTCGTCTTTCCATCTTTCTTTGCCCCTGCCCCTTCCTTTTCTTTCCAAGTGAATCTTGCCCCCAGGTTGATCACTGTTAGCCTCTTTGCCTTCACCTCTTCCTTTTTCACTTCCTTTCCAAACACCTCTTGCCCACAGATATTCAGGAGCCACTCATCTCGCAGAGCGGTGTCGAACTTTCCCGCTTTCACGTCTACAGGATCTGCAGAGAGCTGCGTTGATCCCTTTTTGAACTCAAGCACTCCCAGTGCCTGAAGCCCCTGAGACCTGACTGACCCCTCTCCCGACCTTTCTCCACTCTCTCCATCTTCTTCCCTCACAACCTGGTTATCTTGATTTCGAAGGAGATCAGATTCAAACAGAGAGTCATCAGGTGGGATTCCATCGGGTGGGGCCTCATCTGTGGCTGGCTGCACCCCTTCATTCTCATTTCCATTCTCACCCTCTTGCACCTGACCTGGGAGGGCGACACCGATGGGTCCCCGGAGGGGCATCATAAAAAACCTGTGTTTCGATCGCAGGCGGGAGACACCCGTCTATGAAGTCGAAATACCTGAGCACCTACTGCTTTGAAATGGGTCGCGGTGCTATGCCTTGTGGTCTCCACTTCCCACTTCCATCTCCGACTGGCTGCAGCCACGCAGCAGGAATGGACTTGTGATACGCCTTCCTGGTCTGCATCATCACATGTCGTCGTTTGTTCGCCTCCACAAGAAGACCCGTGTACCTGTGCTAGCTCCCGTCTTGAGCATTAGGTTCACCTCCCCCAAGCCCCGCGTCGTCTGCACCCCCTATGCCTTCTGCTCCCCCGACCCCGTCTTTCTGCTCCTCTTCTCCCACACCTACTCCCCCACCTGCCTCAACATCCACCCCCTGGTTTGGAACCTGCTGAACAGGGAGCACTGCTGCTGTGGGAGGAGAGACAGGAAACACAGAGGACTGCGCTTCCATGACTACAGGTAAACGGACGCCCGGACCGTCTGTTGGTGCTGCTCTGCTCAGAAGGGAATAGATCTTTCTTACCATCTTCTACCCCTCAATCGCTCTATTACGGAGAGGGGAAATGAGAAACAGGTGGGTAGAAAGGGACTGCAGACGCTGCTTCTCCTCATTCCAGTACATGACAGTGGCCATACGATCAGACCACTGATACAGGAACATACAGAGCTTCTCTGCAAGGGAGAGATTCTTCCTCCCATGGCAGAGAACCACCCAATCCCCCAAGACAAACTTTCTGTCTGGTTTCTTTTGGATGCGGCGTTCTTCTGGGCTCTTTCGGTCTTCAGGACTGACGATCTTGTTCCCCTCAATAGCGACTGCTCAGCTGACTTCGTATGCGAATTTGTGCAGTATCTTCATACCCCATCTCCCCCCCTCATTCGGAACCAGGCAACGGTCGAACACCACCCGCACTTAGTTTCGGTGTATACGGATAGGTCGCTCAACAAACCTGAGGATAGACTTAATTCCTGTTGGCGCCCGCTCCAACAGAATAGGGGGGGTGAATGAATTATAAAGGGAGACAAACTTCCCCCCCCGCAGTTCAGGAGCTCCATCTGTGAGGATTTTCTTCGGCACAACTCCGTAGTACTCGATGAACTCAAGCAGGGAATCTGTAGCTTCGCGATGCCCATACATCGGAGAGTCGAACTTCTCTCTCGTATGCAGATCAACAAAGAGGTTACCGAAGGGGAAACCAGTTTTCTCCTCCTCTTCATCTCCAGGAAACCAGGTGTCCAGAAAGACCTCGTCCCTAAATTTCTTCATCTGACGCCTCTTGCTTTTTTCCTTCGACGCTGCCCGCAGCGACCGAAGAACTGCTTGCTTCTGCTGGCAGGTACGACATGTGGCCGTAACCTCCGCTGCCATAGCCTGCGTGACCTGCAGACCTGCATCGGCAAGGGTGAGGCGCCATGCCTCAGCACCCAAATGGATTCCGAACCGCTCATGCCACACCCTTGCTTCCTCAATCTCATCGATTCTACGCACCTCGCTCTGGACACACAGAGACTCTTTCTTGAAACCCCATCGATCACTGTCAAACGATAGGCTTGCCGCCCCAACTGGGAGATGGAAGGACGGAATGCGAGAACAGCAGGTCCCGTTCAGGGCATCGATTTGCATACGGCGGCACTTGCCGCGCACATCAATCACCTTGAAATACGATGCCGTCTCGTCGGTGCGGTCGATATGTGACACTCTGTCAAACATGATCAGGGTGGGCACATCATCATCGGTGAGATACACGTGGATGTTGAATGTGGCGGTGTTCTCATCCTGCATCCGAACAGTCCCGAGTCTATTCACGTGGATCATCATGCGCTCGGACGTGGCCTCACCATCTCGATCGCGCTTAGCCACCCCGATTTATGCAGAGAACGGAACCTCTCTCACGAGAACTCCCGCTTTCATCATTCTGCTACGATTAGCGAGGTGTCGCTCGGTACCCGTGTCTACCAGTGCTCTTTCACACTCATGGCGGCATTTATAACACTGCATAGACACGCAGTGGGCAGATCCAAAATCGAAGTGTGTGTGTGGGCCAAATTGAATCTCACCCAACACGTCGATCATCCCTGCTGGATCTCCACGTAAGTGGTTGGTTTGCCCCCCTTGCTTCCCGGACTTCTTTTTCTTTCTGTATTCTTTGCACCTGCATGTTGCCTTCCAGTGCCCCACTTTCCTACAGCAACTGCAACCATTTCCCTCCTTCAGGGAATCACAGGTACTCGGATCGCAACCGGGCCGGTCACAACACCAACACTTTTTACCCCTGCCGGACTTAGACGGCTTCAAAATCTGTTGGCAGGGGGGAGGCGGCTTCTTCTGGGAACTGTTGTTCTTTCTATTGGGGTCTTTCCGAGGCTTGTGCCTTTAAAAGTGGACTTTTGCCCTTAAGTCGGACTTTTATCTTAACTCATTCAAAAAAGCCTAAATTCTAGCCTAAATTTAAAATTTTCCACCTAATACCCTATAATTGAGAATGAAAGAGATGATCATACATTATTTATTCATCAACTAATTATTTACAAAAAATATATAATATGACTATATCAGTCATATACAATGTGGCACATTTTGTAGAAACTAATACACTGTCAT
>JAHBMJ010005917.1:9936-55427 GCA_018398765.1 Chromera velia | reverse complement strand
CATCCATCCATCCATCCATCCATTCATCCATCCATCCATCCATTCATCCACCCATCCATCCATGCATCCATCCATCCATCCATCCATCAATTCATCCATCCATCCATCCATCCATCCATTCATCCATCCATCCATTCATCCATCCATCCATCCATGCATCCATCCATCCATCCATCCATTCATCCATCCATCCATCCATTCATCCATCCATCCATCCATCCATCCATGCATCCATCCATCCATCCATCCATTCATCCATCCATCCATCCATGCATCCATCCATCCATCCATTCATCCATCCATCCATCCATGCATCCATCCATCCATCCATCCATTCATCCATCCATCCATCCATCCATGCATGCATCCATCCATCCATCCATTCATCCATCCATCCATCCATCCATCCATTCATCCATCCATCCATCCATCCATTCATCCATCCATCCATCCATGCATGCATCCATCCATCCATCCATCCATTCATCCATCCATCCATCCATCCATCCATCCATTCATCCATGCATCCATCCATCCATCCATCCATCCATCCATGCATAAGGCAGTTAAAGGTGCTTCTTCACGACTGCATGCGGGGGTGCGTGCTTCACCTGTCTTTTGTGTCCGTTGACAAAGTTGCTATTGATGACCATGAAATTCCGCCATGGGTTTTTGATCTCCATGAATCGATCAAAAGTTTCGTCGTGAGTGAAGTAATCCATAGGGAAGAGACCCAATCACGTTTGTTTGCTTCGCCTTGAAAAGAGAGTAAGGGGAAGAGAGAACTGAAAAGACATCCACAGGTGGATGGATGGATGAGTGGGGAGAGGCAGTGGGCGGCATGCTTGGTTGGTTCCCGCGTTGACGAAGATGGATGCTTTTTTTTGTGGGCCTCACCTCTCCTCTCCTCTCCTCTCCTCTCTTCTTCTCATGCATATGGAAATGGAGAGACATGCAGCCTCAACGGAAAAATAAAAAAGAAAGCAGAAGGAACGAAGCAATGAAAGGAGAAGGGCAACACGCCAGGCAGGGGTGGGTTGCGCGTTGTCTTCTTCTCTTTCTCGTTGGATCTCTCGCTGTCAGTTCTTTGCCGGTCTCGGCTTCTACTTCGACTCACTATCTCAGTCCATATTGAGGAACAAGGATAGAACAGAAACACAATTTCAAAAGAGAGAGAGAGAGAGAGAGAGAGAGAGAGAAAGAGAAAGAGAAAGAGAAAGAGAGAGAGAGAGAGAGAGAGAGAGAGATGGGTGGACTCTCTGATCGCGTCACGGAGACCAGCCATTGAAGCGCAATTGTGACTGGACTTTTTGTATGGAATTTTGTCCACACTGCAATGAATTAATGAACGCCCACGCGAGGAGCCTAGCTCTTATGCACATTTGGACTTCACATGTGCGTGCAAAGAGACGGGTCCAAGATCTGGCTGTGTGAACGAGCTGACTATTGAGTGATTGCATAAGATTGACGTCGTGATTCTAATCACAGAGATACAAAGGGAGCAAGGGAACACAAGAGAGAGAAAGAGAGAAAGAGAGAAAGAGAGAGAGACCCAAAGGATGGGGAGGGTATCAATGGGCCAATGAAATCTTGATCCCGCCCCACCGTCAACGACACCTGACTGACTGACTGACTGACTGACTGATTGCCTATATTGGTGAATTGCTTTTTTTTCAATTCAATTCAAAGGCTGCAGTGATCGACAGAGTGACGCCCCGAGGCTGTGCGCACCCAAAATACGTTTCCGTTCATTCATCTGTTCCTTTCTTTCTTCCTTTACTTGATCGATAGATTTTGATACACCTTCTTGACTCCGTTCGCGCATGCGCATCGCATGCGCTCAAGCTTGAATGTTCCGTCAGATTAAGGCCGCATGTCCGATGCATGGTTGCCATTGCAACAGAACAGAAGACCTTCTCGCCAGACACCCCGAGTCAATGCGTTTTTCTCTCCCTTTTTCCTTCTTTCTGTCTCAGACTGTCTGTCTGTGTCTGTCTGTCTGTCTGTCTGTCTGTCTGCCTGTCTGTCTGTCTGTCTGTCTGTCTGTCTACTTGCATGCACAGGTTGGCCTACGCAAGAGAAAAGAGGGCATTGCCAAGCTAGAAGAGAGCGATACAGAAAAGAAGAGAGAAGTGCGTACGCATGGAAAACGTGCGCAACAAGAGAAAGAGAGGGCGCAGAAAGAATGAATCAGACAACTTCCGGTCGTGACGATCCATCATCAGGACATGGCCTCCGCACAGCCACGCAGAAAATCAAAGAAAGCGCTCAAGGTATGCGAGCCATCGTTAATTAAGGCTCTGGCCAACTATACATTAAGTACACACTGTGAGTGAGCTACTCGTGAGTGAGTTGATTAAACCTTAATAAAGAACACAAAATATCCTGTTATCTAGCCAGTTATGTCACTTACGTTTATTAAATGATGAATACATATGTATAACATCTGCGCCTAGGTGTATGTTCAATATTTGAAATTTCGAATAACCTATAGTGAATATAAC
The DNA here is from genome assembly GCA_018398765.1 of Chromera velia. Classification (NCBI taxonomy): domain Eukaryota; family Chromeraceae; genus Chromera; species Chromera velia. The sequence goes on along the minus strand of JAHBMJ010005917.1, from coordinate 52,923 downwards.
ATATAGTTTATAACATACCATATATTTAAGTTTAGTAGCCTCAAATGGCCCTCAATTAAAGTATACAATACACTGTGGCTGTGACTGTGCTGTTAGGAGTAACCAACTTAGTTTGGTTACCCACGCGGTCGTTATACTGCTTAGTAACCATTTTCATTGTTGCGATAATCATACAGAGCCTGAGTTACATTGATTAGTGAATGATTACCGCTGTTTTGGTAACCCTAACAGTGATAATCGTTCTTTTAAGCTAGACAAACCAGTAGGTAAATCAGGTAGCAAAGATAGATTTATTGCAAAGTTCTCTTACATCCGCAATAATCCACAAATATGTGTAACTTAAAGTCAAGTTTTTGAACTTATAGAAACAACTTAGATAAAACAAGTTTAAAAGTGATCTTTTTCACGTCGTACTGTGACTCGTACACAGTTTTTAAAAATGTGTTTCTCCTACGTTAGATCCTGATACAACATATTTGCGGCCAAATATAGCCAGATTACCAATTTAATACAGTAGCAGTAGTCTTTTCAAACCTTCCTAGTTACTAAATTTTGGTTACCGTTACCAATTTGATGGTAACCAAACGTTTTCTGAGAAGGGCCGGTAGTTGCTCCTAACAGTACAGTGTAACTAGCAGTGTAGTACTATACAAGTTTATTTAAAAGTTTTTTTTGAAATTTTGATCTGATCACACCACAAAAACTATAACATGATCAGCTAAAAACCATGCAAAAAAAATAGTAAATTAGCTGGTAAATTTAAATGAAACTAGGAATGATTCTATATAGGAATGATTCCGAATGAAATGAACTTAAGTCTGCATGCAGGATGTGTAGCAAGACCGGCATGCCACTACCCATGCGAGTAGACACGTCTGTAGCAAACTGGGGGGTAGAGACATGTTACTATACCGATGAAACAAAACCGATATAGAGAAAAATGACGTTCAAATTGAAGGTACAAGTCTAAAATATGGAATAGCAAGGAGATTTACAATTGATTTTTCTCTGTTCTTATGAACAAGGCGTGGCGCATGCAGACTGACACAGTTGTAGTATTTCCCTGCCCGCTCCCATCTAGGTTCCCCATGTATTCGATAGCATCAAATGAAGATTAATTTTGTGTTGCTTCAGTCGCTCTCTCCCTCCCTTGATGCCTCTCTCTCTTCACTCGTCTGCGAGGCCACTCTCGTCCGACGATTCACAATAAAATTGCTCCCCCCTTTGGTTCTTTAGTGGGGCCCTAGCTGTTGTCTGGCACCTTGATTTGTGTTGCCCGTTTCCATGTACTCTACATGCAGGATACCGACGAGCCCCAACTCCCCGCACCTTCCTAGCTAGTAATTCCCACCTCCGTAATTGTTCCCACCGTAGTTTGCTCCGCTGTAATTTGGCGGGGCGTCTCCGGATGGGCCATACCCCGGGGGGGGCGTCTCATAGGCTGGCAGGTTGTATTGTTCGCCTGGGTAGTTGGGGTGGGGGTGATGAGGGGTCGTTGGTTGTGGCGGGGGGTCGTTTTGGATGATCACCGTGACTGGTTGGGCAGGCTGAACAGGCTGGGGGTACACAGGTTGGACAGGGGGGGGGTAGATCGGCTGAGGAGGCGGATTGACTTCTTGGGCTGGTGGGTCTGGGGAGGGCTCGACCTCAGGCGTGGGCGGAGGTTTGTACTTTTCGACAGGTGTGTGCGTGTAGGAGTTTTTCTTGTACTTCTTGCAGAAACAGACCAAGAGAGGCAACGCCAGGAGAACGGCTGCGGAGATGATTAAGACCAAAATACCAGCAAGCCAGACCCCGAGAATTATCCAGCCGGAAATCCACCCGAACAGAATGAAGATGCCGCATGTCTTCCCCTTCCTAAAAACTTTGTCAGAGACTGCCAACCAGATACCAAACAAACCCGCACAAATAGGAAGGAAACTCCAGAGCAAATTGGGGTACCAATAATCCAGTCCCTTCTCAAAGCAGAACCATTCTTGGCAGAAGTGACCGTTCGTTCCCACAACTCGACATTCACAATCGGTGGTCTCAAATTCCTCTGTTGAGTCGATGTCCCCAGTCCACCTGGAACAGTACTGTCCCGTGTTCTCCCGACAGGTGTACTTCTCGTGTTCGCTTGCCACACTGTCGTGCTCATATTCATCGCACTCCCACTTCGTGCAGAACTGCCCCGATCCATCACTCTTCTCCGCCAATTCTGTACACCCACAGTCTGCATACTCCATGTCGACCTGCAGCATTGAGGGAAGGGAAATAGGCGAGTGCTTGTCAATCCATGTGCACACATACGAGCCTTCAAAACCTATAGGCCAAGACTCAGGTCAGTCAAATTGAATGAAGCAAGAGCGTCCGTGCATGGATCGTATGGACCAACCGACCTGCACTTGGTAACATGTCTCGTAACAGCGGCTTTTGCTGCAACGTCTACCACAGCAGCGGTTGTTTCCTGCTGCCCAGTCGCCGTCGTTGCAGTGCTTCTGTTCGGTCTGGACGCAGCTCCAATTCCTGCAGAGGTCGTTCTTACAGACGCACTCGCCGTCCTCGAATTCATCGGCGGACCTCTCCTGAATGCTCCAGCGCTGGCAGTAGGTCTCCACCCCGACAGTAGCTGTCTCAAGACACGCGTAGAATTCGTTCTCGGAGTCCCACTTCAAGCCACTCATCGGGTAGCCGCCGTTGTATCCAGGCCAACCGTTGCACAACATTCCGATTCTGTATGCCGCGTCCTCGTCCGTGCATCGTTCACCAGTACACCTGCTTTTGTCACGACATTCCGCTCCTCCAGCATAGGCGGACCTGCAGGTTGACTCCCCTTCACAATCGAACTGCGAGTCGGGGTATGGGTCTGTCGCTTGGCAACGGCGTGTAAGGAGCAGCGAGACAACAAGCAGGGTCCCCTGCAACAGTGCACGTCTTCCCATTGTCGTTTTCTTGGTTGTTCACACCCTGTCACATGACCGTTTCTCACAAGACATGGATTGCGACTGCGATTTTCTCACCAAGGGAACTTACTGTATCAACGCATGCTTATGCGTCTTATATCGCCTCGGGGGGCAGCTCAGCTCTGCTGAGATCAGCCGAGAGGCCCTGAGATCGCACGCACTCGCATAACGCATTTTTTCATTTTTGGGGGGCCGGCCGGCCCGGGGGGTTCGGTGTCTGTCTGTCTGTCACGGTGTCGCCCGAATTCCAAAATGTGCCCCTCAAGCAACTCGCACGGAGCCGCGATCGCATTTAAACTCGATCGATCCGCGCTCGTACATCATGATGCATGCCCCTCAAGTAACTCGCACGGAGTTGCATGTATTATATGGGATGCACCCCAACCAGTCGGGTGAGTGCCTCGGGGGGGTCCGCTAATTAATGCACACCATCGGGGGCTTAGACATGTCTAAGTTGTATGCTGCTATAGGGCGGGGGCCCTAGTTGCATGATGGCCAGGTAATTACCGGGTAACCGGTTACCTGGCCGGGCTAGACTAATTTTTTAACAATGGCCAGGTTACCGGTTTACCGGCCATATAATTAAAAAAAAAAACAAAAATAAAAATCTAGAAAAAAAAATTATAGAAAAAAAATTTAAAAAAAATCTGGCCGCATTCGAAAGACGCGAAAACTTTTGAATCCTAAAACTGTTTTTCTTTCACGCATGAAACTCATATGCACGCACAACAAGCGAATAGCATGCATGAAAATCGATGAAACACATTCATGCGGCATGAAAGCATAGACACATGCACAAAACACGCGTGAAACACATGCACAGTCAACTCGACGCGATAGCTGTATCTGAACAAAAACCAGTTGAGGGATTTTGATCCATCAACTGATTTGCGCAGATACTTTCTATCTAGCGCCTCTTCTCAGACTCTTCTTGGCATTGACGACAGCCTGAGACTGAGGCTGGACAAAATCGATGACTTCCTCCCCTCCCCCTCTTCTAACTGCTTCTGTGAATGCATCAGGCTCATTTGCTCTCTCCTCCAACTCAACCTCCAAAGACTCGGCCGGCCAGGTTACCGGCCAACCTGGTAACCACCCCCCTATTTCTGGCTGACTACCAAGTTACCAGGATGCACCTAGGACGGGGGCCACGGCAGCAAAGTATACTGCGCGCACGTCGTATGCATGTGTAACTCCGTCTGAGTTACCTGAGGGGCACGCATGCACAAAATAATTAAGGCATATACGATCGTGGCTCCGTGCAAGTTGTTTGAGGGGCACATTTTAGAACTCGAGCGACACCGACCGTAACAGAGACACAACTAATCCCCCGCACAACATGGAAGGTGGTTATACAGATGTGCATGGACCAATTAGAAGGGTCTGAAATTTTTGAGCCAGTTGAGCTGGTCCGCGCGATTCCGGCGGCGCCCAGGGCCCAGAAAGGCACCAAATTGGTCCTCAGAGGCCACTGAGTGCATTGGTGCAAGAATTTGGGCCAAAACTTTCCGGGGCCACTCTCAAAATCCTGAAATTATATTCAAAACACCAAAAAAGCACACTAACATACAGAGAAGGGTCATTTCATCCTCTTGTCCCTTCCTGTCTACCTTGTTGTGTAGAGCAGCACCGATGGTCAAACTGGTACAATTCCGCTCCCCTAGTACTAGACAGTTTGCCTCTGTGTCTGGGTGAAGTCTTGTGGTACAGTTGATCTGCTTTGGCGTGTCTGGCAGCTCCAGTCTGAACCAGTCAGGAAAGTACCTCCCAGGCATCCAAAGCAACATTCCTTCTTTCTACCAGGAGGCCGCAGAATCGATGCCCAGCAATTTTGCCCAATGCCCTGTGTCTGTTGTCATCCTTCCAGGCCAGCGGGATAGGTTCCTGGTGAGTCTGCTGGTTGCGGGAAGGTGAGATTGTTTTGTCTTCCTGTTATGGAGAATTGGTGTCTGAGGGGTATTAATCGACCTCCAGCTCCCCCGGTAAGTAGTTCTGTCCTGTTCTTTCCCTCCAGACAGGAGCATATGAGTGTTGGGCAGTATCTTTGTGTGATGGCTACAGGTTTGAAGTGCTCAAAAAGGAAAAAGCCCTTCCAACAATTTGACATAGGGCGCCATCTGGAGTGTATCTTTCTGTTCATGAGCAGACTTGTCAGTTGAAGTCCACAGTGCATCAACCATTCCTTATCCCCTGTTGGAACTAACTTACCTGGACCAGATGGAGCGTGTTGGTATGCATTTTATCATCATTGATATACCACAGCCCTTTCTGAACTTCTGAGTCCAGGAAGGCCACTTTGGCCTCTTCAAGTGCTAGACCTCAGACGTCCATTCTTTGAACTCCCTGTGAGTCTGGGAGTCGTTTTTTCTACACCAAGCAGCTAGAGAGAGTCTAGAAAGGCAAACTAACGTCTCCTAGGGTCGTTGTTTTGAGTCCAGGAGGGAAAAGGGAACAGAGGGCTATTTCTTTTCCCCTCGAAATTTTTGAGCTGGTTAAGGTCTGGCGGCGGGTTCTAATTGGTCCATGCACATCTGTATGACCCGCCGCCGCATTGCGCAGCCCCGAAAAATGAAAAAATGTGTTATGCGAGTGCATGCGATCTCAGGGCCTCTCGGCTGATCTCAGCAGAGCTGAGCTGCCCCCCGAGGCGATCCGTGTGCATGCAGTCCTAAAAAGGCCTTGGGCCACGCCATTATATGACACCAGTACCAATGCCTAGGCCATGGCCATGGCTATGGCCATGGCCAATACCATGGCCTAGGCCCGACTGGGTCAACCAAGTTATGTCTACTCAAAATTCCTGGTTGGCCAACCACCTTGTCATGCACCATGTGACGACTGCCTAGGCCTTAGGCCATGCCATTATGACACCAATGCCAATGCCTAGACCATAGCCATGGCTATGGCTATGGCCATGGCCAATACCATGGCCTAGGCCCGACCAGGTCAATTGCTACCCAATCCTCGGCTGATCGAAAAAGAATAATTAATTAGGTGCTGCCAGTGTGGTCGCGGTATGAGCGGCGTTGTATGTACTTGGGGGGCACGGTGCACAGCGGCGTGCCATGACACATTCGTATATCGGTGGCAAAGCAACATACATGCATATATACATCGGGGTATTACGTCGATCCCCTTCTAAAGTCGGACAGGTTTGCGAGGTCTCTTCTCAGCGGAACATGTTCGGAACGGCGGTGCGGTCACTGCGGTATCTTTCTCCTGCTCATTTAGTATCGAATAGTATCGAATGCATAAATCATCTAAAATCATCGAATGTGCAAGGAAATTTAATTAGAAATTGATGTGTTTCTTATATAAAAATTTATAAAAAACTTTATAGTAATGTAGTTACTTCTGCAAAACGCCAATAGAACGCCAAAAGTAGCCAAAAGTATATAATCTTAATATATTAAAGGCCAGCCCCTCGATCTCCACCGCCCCCCGGCCACCTCTTTACACTTCTTCAAAGTGTGGGAAAGGTATATCAATCAGGCTTCAATCAGCTCATAATCTGTGACATTCTTACACACTTAATATCACACACACATACACACACACACACACACATACGGCGCTGTCACACGCACACACATATACGAACACACACACACACACACACACACACACGGCGCTGTCACACGCACACACATATACGAACACACACATCGCCTCGGGGGGCAGCTCAGCTCTGCTGAGATCAGCCGAGAGGCCCTGAGATCGCACGCACTCGCATAACGCATTTTTTCATTTTTGGGGGCCGGGGGGGTCGCTTCTATCTCTGTCTGTCACGGTGTCGCCCGAATTCCAAAATGTGCCCCTCAAGCAACTCACACGGAGCCGCGATCGCACATACCTTAATTACTTTGCACATGCGTGCCCCTCAAGTAACTCGCATGGAGTTGCAAGTGCATGCTCGCGCGGTCCCGAAAAGCATACTTCGTGCGCGTTGCCGTGGCCCCCGCCCCATGCATGCATGCACCTGCACAAGACATGCCCAAGCCCCCGATGGTGTGCATCAATCAAATTTGCGGACCCCCTAAAGGGCCCCCCGAGGCACTCACCCAACTGGTTGGGTGTATCTCGTATACGAACACACACATACACACACACACACACACACACACACACACACACTTACGCACACACACTTACGCACACACACTTACGCACACACACTAACACACACACACTTACACACACCGATACTTACACCCGCACTTACACACACCCATACTTACACACACACGTACACCCATACGTACACACATACTTACACACACACACACACACAGAGAGAGAGAGGGAGAGAGAGAGAGAGAGAGAGAGAGAGAGACTAAATAAAGCGCCTAGAAAAAAACTGGAAAAGACGAAACCGACCGAGCGACGGAGATTAGAAGGACTGTTTATTTCATTTACTGAAGGAAAAAATGTACCAACCGCTTGCAACAATCTGCGAGCTACACATTAAACGAAGAGTGCGAAAAGTACGGATCGGGAGGTTTTGTTCAAAGCACTGCGAGTGCATCACTGTATGCTCTGAGTCTCTGAATAGAGTGACCACTTTAAGGCTGAATAAAGATCTTGTGCGTCACCTTCAGGAGCAGATGACGCGATGTGCATTTTGGGGGAAGTTGTCGTGTGGAAGTATCGAATCGGTCCAGATCTCCGCCCGAGGCTGCACAAGGTGGTTGAAATCTCTTTTTATACGGGAACCTGAGTTCCAGTATCAGCAGGCAAATCTCTCTTTTTTTTCAACTCCACGTACTTGGCACCCATTCGTCTCACTGCAACCACAACTAGCGCAGCTCCAGCAAGGCCGATGAAAGCCAGGGTGCAGAAAAAGGCGATGGTGTACTTCGTCTGCGCGGTTGAGAAGATGACATCAAACAAGACGAGAAACTCATCAGTTATAATGAGAGTTAGGGCGATCCATAGCGCATTCCGCCCATAATCCCGAATGTCATCGAAGTAGGCCGTGAAGCTCTGTAGCAGGTCAGCCCTATCCCAACCTACCATTCGCTTAATGTAATAGGCCTGGAGTGCGAAGGCAACTGTGCTATACAGAGACGCGATTGCTGCCAGCAGGCAGACACCCATCCGAATATTCTCGACGGGAAATCCCCAGATAGCGAAACTGTAAGAGGACTCCGACGCAAAGGACGAGACGAGGGTTGCTGCGTACCCGAAGATCAAGGCAGAAACGATGGTGAAGGTCGAGTACGCATCTGATCGGATGTTGAACCCCTCACATGTGTACTTTGCTGCCCAGTTGTCTGCAAAGGCCTGCTTGTCTTCCACAGGGACGTACGGGTGGTGTGACATTGCCATAGTGATTGGAAAATAATCGATCTGTTAGAGGTTGACAAGTTCTTGAGGTGAACAAGCCCAAATTAGTGACGTTTCGAGCTGCGTTGCAGGGAACAGCAGTAGAACTCAAAATGAATTTATATACGAGCCGTTGCGGAGTAACATTCAACTGTCGTTTAAAGCAACACGCGTGTTTTTGTCAGATTGCGAGGGATCGAATCAAGGATCATGACCGCAAGATCCTTCGCTGTCAATCAGGGTACGATCATGATCTGAGAGGGACAGTCTGTTGTGCGTATGTATGCACACATACACATGCAACATGATATGAATATACATGATCGATCGAGAATATATAGATATGTCAGCTGTTAAAATTGCATGCATGCATGCAACAGTTCGAACATTATATTAATATATATATTTGGTGCGCGTGTTGCAATAAAACCGCGCCGCGCGTGCATATGTCGCGCGCGAACGAGCGCAATTGCATCTGCCTAAAATCCAAAAACGTTTAATTGCAAATTTTATTTCGATGGCCGGCCGGATTTTGTGTGGACAAGGTCCTTTAATTATATATAGCCTTGTTCTGAGACACTCAAATGACGTCAAACGGAGATGTTTCTCTTCTCTGTCAATTCGACGATCCTGCTCGACTACACACACCCACACCCACATATATAGCAAGTCGCAAGCCGTTGCGGCCCCACAAGAGATGCAGACCGTGCGCAAGGCTATCCTCCCATGCAGTCTGTTGTGCCTGCTTCTGCTCTCCAACTTTTCTCAAAGAGCATGCGGACAGTCTTCAGAATACAATCTGGCAGCTCCCAGGATCCGACAGGACTCCGCAGGCAGCGGCACACAAAGCATGTTCCTGAGTAAGGTCAGCAAGCGCAGACCGAGACACCGAGACATAGACGGAACTCACTTGATGACTATTCATGCAAGCTTATGTGAAGCTGTGCAGGGTATACATCGGCACTTGATTGTCAAGATCAGCTAAATCATGAGGTTGGATGTTGGCGGTTTGCAATTTCCTCAGACGTCAACTGTCAAAGCATGACTCTTAAAACAGCATCTGGATCGCCAAATCCTCCCTCCTTTGAGAGACGTACGGTAATCTGCGCATTGATTGATATGCGCTATATGTTCAGGTTTGCAAGTTCTCAGACGTTGACTGCCAGGACAACAAGAGATGTGTCGATTCGTGCTGGACAGAGGATGGACAGACTTCCATCGCGTTCTTCCTCCCGAGCACGGACAAGTACAATAGGGGAATTCTATATATGCGCTCCTGGTAAGGTCTTTCTGTGTGAATGTGAACTGTGTTGATACCATATGGGCACCCTATGACACATGTTCTGTACGTACATTCCTGATTTTCCAACACACGCATGATATCTATGAGCATGGCTCTCCCCTGCCCTCCCAGAAGTCCAGTTAGGTATGCAACATCCCATCTGTGGAGCTTGGTCAGTTAGACGGAAAGAAAGAGCTGTCAGTTCAAACAAAGGCCATCACGTGTCTGCATGAATCCTGCAGGGACCACTCAAACAGATCATATTCGGATCTTTCTTATCCATGTGACTAAATGGGTCATGGAATAGAAGCATGAATGCATGCATGCATGGATGGTTGAATGGATAGGCGGATGGATAGGTAAATGCAGGGATAGCATAAGGGATGGATAGATAGAAAGATAGATACATTGATAGGATATATGGATAGACAGAAGTACACACGTACAGCTTTCTTGGGGTCCAGAAAGCATTCACAAGCTCGAACACAGTCATGCAAGGGTACACTAAATTGCACTTGCACAGAAGTCTTGACTTGTGACCCGAATTCTCTTCAAACCATGGCTTGAGAGACCATGCAAATCAAAATATGCTCACAACGCCACCAACTGAATATTCATGTATTTCTCCAGTCATGAAGGATGACACGCAACGTTTGCTTGGTAGGCAGTAGCTTGTCTGCTAAACACGTTTGTGCAACGCTTTTTGGTGCACCACTCAGCGTTTGTGTGATCGAATTGCCCACGCAACACACTTCCTCATGCTCTTGGATCCCTGAAATAGCTCACTCCTTGCCATAGTGAACACTGACTGACTGATCTTCTGACAGAAAATGGCTGACGCACGCACTCTGCGTGAATGCCTGCAGGTCTGACTCGACAACATGTGAAGGGGAGAACTGGACTGACAGCGAAATCACAAGAACGTCAGTCGATCAGCTGAAAGCGTGATGGAGCGATCTTTTTAATTCCCTGTCTTATGAGTTTTGTGTGACTCGAAGTGGAAAAAGAAGAGGTCAGGCCTTATCGTCGCTCTGTGGTCCTTCTCCTTTGTCATCCCATATTTTTTTCTTCGCGCTCATTCTGACTCTCGCTTACTAGAAAGAACTCTTCGCTTCTTTCTTGTATTTTCGTTCCTGGTATTTTTGTTCCTTTGTTCTTTCTTTCTTTCTTTCTTTCCTTCCTTCTTTCTTTCTTTCTTTCTTTCTTTCTTTCTTTCTTTTCTTTCTTTCTTTCTTCTTCTTTCTTTCTTCTTCTTTCTTTCTTGTTCTTTCTTTCTTGTTCTTTCTTTCTTGTTCTTTCTTTCTTTCTTTCTGTTTGTCTGTCTTTCTGTCTATCTGTCTATCTGTCTATCTGTCTATCTGTTTCTTTCTTTCTTTCTTTCTTTCTTTCTTTCTTTCTTCCTTTCTCTCTCTCTCTCTCTCTCTTTCTTTCTTTCTTTCTTTCTTTCTTTTCTTTCTTTCTTTCTTTCTTTCTTTCTCGTTGGCTGGCTGGCTGGCTGGCTTTCTTTGTTTCCTGCCTTCCTTCCTTCCTTCCTTCTTTCTTGTTCTTTCTTTCTTGTTCTTTCTTTCTTGTTCTTTCTTTCTTGTTCTTTCTTTCTTGTTCTTTCTTTCTTTCTTTCTTTCTTTCTTTCTTTCTGTCTGTCTGTCTTTCTGTCTATCTGTCTATCTGTTTCTTTCTTTCTTTCTTTCTTTCTTTCTTCCTTTCTCTCTCTCTCTCTTTCTTTCTTTCTTTCTTTCTTGCTTTCTCTCTTTCTTCCTTCCTTCCTTCCTTCCTTCCTCCCTTCCTTCCTTCCCTGCTTTCTTTCTTTCTTTCTTTCTTTCTTTCTTCCTTTCTTGCTTTCTTGCTTTCTTGCTTTCTTGCTTTGTTTGTTTGTTTGTTTGCTCCTTTCTTTCTTTCTTTTTTTCTTTCTTTCTTTCTTTCTTTCCCTCTCTCTCTGTTTGTTTGTTGTTTCTCCTTTTGTCTTTCAGTCTTTCTTTCTTTCTTTCTTTGCTTATTGTTTTCTTTCTTTGTTGTATCGACTGGTTCGTGTGCAATTCATTCATCTTCTGGCTTGACCGGGGGCACTTGACCCCACTGAGTTTCTCTCTGAACGTCTCTCTGCAGGTACATAGAGGGAGACTGTTTCCAGATGACGTTCTCGTCCATGATGATTTCCGGAGCGTCTCCAAAGTTTGGAAGAGATGGGATTCTCTGGGCTCTTGGAGGGGCCGTCCTTGCCCTATCGCTCTCTTCATCACTATTGGGAGAAATGGCCATGCTGTTTCCCCAAAGACGACATAGATGACAAGCATTACTTTGCATTTAAGAACGTGCTGACTGTACAGAACTGTTTCTTGCATACATTCTCATAATCTTTATATATTTTCGTGACTAAAATTTCGGCGACAGTATCTTGCCTAACTTTTGTAGTGAAAAAACTGCAATCCTCTTTTTTTTTAACAAGTATAACAAAACGCGTATTGTATTGATTCCTTTCGAATTCTGTCGAGATGGCTGAACAGCAAATATGAGAGACAGCTTTCTCTATTACTAATATTTTTTTATTATAGAGCAACGTACTAGTTTAGATCAACTATTTATATCTGTCGTTTTAATTAAATAAGCAAAGCAAATGCATAGCAAATATCACTTCAATCCGAATGATACCGTATTAATTTTTTTCTGGAAATTTTTTAAATTCTGGTGAATAAAAATTAAAAAAGCGCTTGCGTTTGAAAGGCTACACTGGCTAGTTGAAAAAGAAAATAGAAAAAGATAGAAAAAAAGACAGAAAATAGTTTTACTACTTCCGTTCTAGCTTCTGTTTGCCTACCAGGAACCGAAAGCCTCAGCTGAGGTTTCGTCTGATTCGCAGTCGCACTTATAGAGGAGATGTGTGCTAGACTATAAGAACGAATATCTAGCTACACACGAAGATAAAAATAAAGACTCACAAAGAAATCGATCCGTAGGTCCTTATTCTACAGAAAGTCGTTATAGAATGGCAAGCAGAGAGCCACTCTGAGAGGAGAAACGTTCAATTCTAGCAATCGCTCGAGATGAAACAATAAGAAATTTTGTGAATCAAAATGGATGCGAGAGGAGACGCTTGACGGAGTCCCTACATGCGGGAACCCTGGAAAGCCCCAAACGAGAAGTGAAAGAGTTTCAAGGATGGCAATCACTTACGTAAACAATCAGGACTCAGCGTGTATCACTCAACGTGGAATCACTGACAGGAGAGACGAGCCGGGATCAGTCAAAGAGAGAAGTGCATGGAAAGATGAATATCATGCGTGAGGCGAGCCGACCAGTGGTGGTGCGCACAGCATTTAAGGATCTGGATGGGGACTTACGCGCTTTAAAAATCAATTCGCTCGGCATGCGCTCCTTACCAAACGGAAAAAGACAAAAGAAGTGCGCATCGACAAGCAAAGAACAGGAGCAGCATGCTTCTAGAACATTACGTAGCTTCTTCTTTCTATAGCGGTAGCTGACAAAACCGGGAAACGAGACAGAAGAAACGAAACGTGACAGAAGACATAAAAGAAACCATGAGAAACAAATAAAACGCTCTCATGCGGTCAGCTCCTCCCCATTCCCCCTTCTTTCCTTCTCCATCGTTGGGTGGTCACGCAGAGCAAGAGGAGGAAAAGAAGACACAATCTCGCTCCCAAACACCGGAGAAAGAGAGGGAGAAGGACTCATGAGACAAGTCAGAGCGCCAAGGTTGAGCGCCTTCATGAGGAGGTCAGAGATGTTGGATTCGGTGGGGATCTTAAAGATGTCAATCCTGTGTTGCTCGACCAAGTCAGTGGCGGCCTGGAGGGGAACGACACAAGCCTTGTCCTGCATCTCCCGGATAATGGGGAGGAGGGCACGCTTGGCAGAAGAAGAGGCGCCAGACAACAACAGAGACAAAACGTTCGCTGCATCGTAGCCAATTCCAACACGGATGTTGGAGTAGAAGGGGGCGGTGCAGTTCGCAAAATGCAGCGCGGCGTCCATGCCTTCCTCCAGGGCGAGCACCTCTGCTCTTGTAGTTGATCTTACTATACGGGACTGCCTCGTGCTTTTCTAAATGAGAGGTGAGTGGTTGATAAAAACAATCCAGCCCATCTGAGGGTATGGGGAGGCGGCGTTGCCAAACGATGAGTCCCCGTGCTCGATGGCAGTCAGCTTAATCGGGTTGGAGGAAGGACGGACGTGGATCTCAAGAGATGGGTGCGAATGGAGGTAGCGCACCGTTTCGAGGAGAAGACGAAGAGCCCTCTCGGTCGGAGACGCCAGAAAACGTGACAGGTAGGAGTGTGTGAGAGCGATATCTGGCCGTGTGCAGCTTGTCACGTAGCTTACCTACCCGAGCAGGGTTCGGAAGACCTTCACACCTGCGGCAAACAGCAGAGGAGAGGTGTCGTCCTCATGCGTAGACCCGACAGGGAGAGGCTTATCTGCACGTCGGTCAGAGCCGGCCATATCAGGAGGGAGGACAAGGGAGGCGACGTAGTTATGTTGGTGGTAGAATATGCCGGTGGTGGAGAGATCAAACTGTACACTAACAAAACGACCCTCTGAGAGATCGGTGTAATCGCTGCACGTCACGATGTCCTTGAGGGGGTCAATGGTAGCTGCCGCATCCTTCTCAATGCCCAAAATGAGCAGGTCATCACAGTAGGTGGCCAGGAGAGCACGAAGCTCACCATCGGCACGATGCAACACCCACACGCCCGGAAAAAGCGTTGGTTCCTATCTAAAGGAGCGGAAGATGGAGATATGCGTCGGGCAAGCCGTAGACGGCCTTGCGGAGGACCCAGAGAAACTGCCTATGGTCTGGGTGGTCGGAAAGGGGGATGGCAGCGAAGAGGGGGCGATCAGAAGGCAACGGGGCTTATAGGTACGCCTGCACGACATCGGCCTTCTAAAGGGAAAGGTCGACGTCTCGACGCTTGCAAGCGTCCAACGCAATCTGCAGGACAATGCGCATAGCTTCGGGGGAGCAGAGTCGGGTGGCGACGCTCAAACCTTCCCGAGGGACCTGCTTGCCGTTGATGACGGTACGCGTCTTGAACTTGCGCGTGCCATTGTTCTGAAGCTTCTCGGTGCGCACACGGAGGAGAGAGACGCAAGGAACGTTCCTTGGGACCTCAGAGATTGGAGTCCTGATGTAAACCTCCCGATCGATCCATCCTTGATCCTCCTTCTGATCTTGCAAAACAGACAAGCTGACAAGAAGCAGGTCCTGGACACAAATGTTTCAAACTTACTGGTCGATGCGTGCCACTGGTTGCAACATGCACCGACAGATCAATAGAAGCAAGAAAAGCGACAGTAGATGCGACAGAAGGGTCAGACAAACGAGCACCTAGATACTCATAGAAATGACACCCATCCGAGCCAGAGGCAAAATGAGAGCAGAGAGAAGGGAGAAGACGAGACCCGCGATTTCCCCGCGAACGCTCCATCTCAAAGCCTGCTGTCATGATCTGACCGTGCGACAGTTCAACAATCTCTACCGCACGCTTGGAAGCACGCTTATTGTACGAGACATACCCCCCTCCCGAGGAATAGTAGCCTGGTGCCCACTGCCTGCAGGACAGAGCACATCGCTGGTGGGAACCCCACGCATGGACCTCATACCAGACATCACCCTGTGCTGCTCCATCACTCAGCAGGACACCAAGGGTTTCTCCTACCCACAGGAGTGAATGCTCGGGGGAATGACCAATCACCATTGTGCCTAGCTGTAGTGGGGCAGGCGTAACGGGGAAAGGAGAGGCGAGAGGGGGAGTTGCCGGTGGAGCAGACTCGGGGATCGGCTGCTGAGTAGGCTGTGAAGACAGAGGCGGCTCCGTTGCATAGATAGCAGGCAAGTCAGCAGGAGGCAAAGGGGCAGGGATCGGGGGCACAGGGACTATCATGGTGTTGGGGGGGGACTCAGTTATTGGGTCGGGACCAAAGAGGGGGGCAAAGGTTGCTGCCTCCTGTTCCTGAAGCAGAGTTAGAGCAGCATCAGCGGAGGAAGGAAGCGAGGCGGAATCTCTCCACCCTGTGCGTTCGGCCAAAGTAGCACCTTAGAGATTGGGTTGTGTGCGCATGATACCAGATGGGATAGGGCGGACGGCTGGACGGAGCTGGCGGAGGGACTCATTGGTGGCTACAATTTTATAGAAGTGTTCGTTTTTAATGGAGACAACGCGATAGAGGGCCCAAACAGGGCCACACTTGTGACCTTGACCTGATCGACCCCCCCCTCCAGAGGCGCCCCGGTTGTACATAATAATGTCTCCCACGCAATAAGTCCATAAAGCAGACGGGCGGGGAGGGCGGGCAGAGGGGAAAGAACGGTGAACACAAGACAGTGAACCAGGGAGGGCAGCGGCTATGTGACGAGAACCCCCCCCCTGCACTAACATTCGGTTGTTCAAACGTCGAATCGCCTCATCGTGGATCTCAGGCCATGAGCTGCCGGGGAGCTGACGCTCAAGGAGGAGAGAGCAGACGGAGGCAAACACCTCTCTCTGCCATCGTTCGGATAAAGAATTGCCGTCCTTGTAGCCGGAGGGCGCGAATGAGAGACGGAAGCCCCGACGCTTGGAGAGCTCAATGAGGGGGGCGTTTGCAAACTCAGACCCCTGGTCGCATCGGATCTCCTCTGGGACCCCAAAACGAGGGAACCATACGTTTTCAAGGAAAGCGACAGTCTCGTGGCTGTTGAGGTGAGTAGCAAAGCGAGGGGCAAGGCCATAAGGGAGGAAATCCTCCAGCACCGTGAGTTGATGAGTCGAACCGCAGTCAGATACCCTCAAATACAGGCTGTCGAGGTGCAGCCTCGCCCCCACGTATGCCCCCTTGGTGAAGAAAACACCGGGGATGGAGAAACTAACCGGGCCCTTCACCTGTGGACACTCAGGGCAAGAAGAGAGAACACGAGCGATACACGCTCGAATGGCAGTGAGCGGGAGTTCGAAAGAGAAATAAAAGAGGAGTTGAGCCATCACTTCCTTCATGCCCGCATGCGCATACTCGCAATGAACCCCGCAAACCGAATCCCACAAATCAGAAGCAGTAAAAATCTTGACTGTGCCTGTCTGTTTGAGTTGAATCGTAAACGTGAGTTAAAAAAACTCGAACTCAGAGAGAGAAGGTTCAGATTCATTGACAGAGAGAGATTTAGAGGGGGGAGAATCGCGGTCGTCAGAAAAAGAAACAGAAAGAGAAGGGACATCACCGCCAGTGGTTGCTTTCACAGAATCCTGCGCTGTAGTGGACGCCCTACCTGCGAGCCCGCCTGGATACGCTGGCTCCTTCAATCCTTCAACTCCCTCTCCAGAGGGGACAGACGCCTCCTCTGGGGACACAGACATGCACACGCCCTCAGGTGTCTCTCTCGAAGACACATAAACACGCACTCCCTCAGGTGCCTCTCCTGTAGACACAGAAACCCCGACACCCGCAATGCCCTCTAGAGGCGAGTGTAGAGCAGGGGTGGTGGTGGGAGAGGTGGTCATGCACATGGCAAAAGGAAGAGAACGGAAGGGGGCAGAGTTATCGATCTCGTCCTCTGACTCATTGGGATCATTCTCCAGGGGGGAACGCTCGTCGTCAGACTCATCTGAGCCCACCAACGAAGGTGGGGAATCGTTATCTTAGACGAGAGGGAGGCCGTAATACTCCCTGAGGTTAATCCATGTCAAGGTGATATCAGGCCCAGAGGGCGATGGGATCACCATGACATTATCTTTATAATCCATCTTCACAGAGAGCTGCTGGGCAAGGGCTTTCAAGAAGAGGAAAGGGATCGAAGACTGTGGAAGGATGAGGAAGGTAATGGACTCAAGGCGGTCGCCGAAGATAACGTTATCGAGCGCGACAGAGTGGATGGCGTAGACAACGGCCCCGGAAGCCTCAGAAGAGTCGTTGTGACCACCAGTCCGCACAGGGACTGGGGTGTCGAGTACCTTCATGGTATAAGTGATGGAGGCGGAGACCTTTTTGAGGTAGAGCTCACCGACGGCCTCGACAGTTGCTCCATCGTCCTTGCCGAAATGAGGGCCGTGGACCAAATCGGGGGAGGTGACGGCAGCAGAGGCAAAAGAGACGGTCGCGCAGTGAACGTTGGCGGCCTTCTTAGAGGCATGGAGCTTTGAGGAACACATGACATCAAAGTGCCCCTGCTTGTCACAACCGCAAACGTGAGCGATCGTTGGGTAAGTAGAGCAATCAGCATGAGGTGAGGCACCGCAAGCGATGCACTTCATATGCTTCCTCCATGGGTGAGCGACCCCGCAGTAGATACACTTGGGGTGGTTGGGCTTGAGAGTAGAAGATGACCTGGAGGGAGGTGCACCCGAGAACCAGATCATGGCAGAGGGAGTCGGCATTCCGAACTGTTGTTCGTAGCGGCGCAGACAGTTACAAAGGCCCATGGGGGTGTAATCCTGCAGGTGTGCGAGGACGTACCGATGAGCGCCTCCTACAGTGGGAGGTGACTCCAGGAGGATGCTGTACTCGAAGGGGACAAAAGGCTCAGACCCAAACGCCATCGCTGGAACGAATCGACGGAGACGGCCAAAGACTTTTACTGCTCGGGCAAAGTAGGTGTCGATGGACTCACTGGCGGGAGGACAAAGTGCCTTGATGGCATGCCAGCGTTTCTGGACACGGGACTCGTACGGACCGAGGTAGAGGCTGTCGAGGGTGTGAAGCAGCCACAAAGGGTCGTAGATCTGGTTGGCCTGCACAGTGCGAGAACGGAGGACCTCTCGCACCCCTGAAGAGACCTTCTGACGGATGATGCCAGATAGGTCTTAGGGACCGAGTGTATGGGGACCGTCCAACGAGCGGACTTCATCTACCACCTCGTGGAAGCTCTCTTTCCATAGTTCCACGTCTTCCTGGGGGGTGCCCAAAAAAATTGCTAACTGGTTAATCACCTTTTTCGCCAACTCACTCCGGCGGGTCACAACTTGAACAGTCTGAGAGTGACCAGGGGAAAGAATGGGGAAAGGCTGCCAGGGTGGCTGCTGCTACACAGGCGGCACAGGAGGAGAGAGAGATGGAACGTTCTGCCAGAGAGGCCAATAATGGTATACGGACTGCGGTACAGGAGTTGCGTACAGGCCTGCAGAAGGGAAGAAGCCTGAAGCAGGAGGGACAGGAGTCACCTGTGGAGGAGCAAATCTAGGAAAACCTGGACCAGGAGTTCCGATGGGGTAGTAGGCGGCCTGGTGCCCCATCGGCAGAGCCGAGTGGGGGTACGGAGGAGCGGGAAAAGGTGTAGGGGGACCATCACTTGAGGACGCCTCAGCTACCAGGTGTGGAGGGTCGGACACCGGAGGCACAGGAGGAGGTGGATCACTCTGCCCAGCCTGACCAGAGGCACTAGAGACATCAGGTGGAGACACTTCGATGTGCTCCTCGACTCCAACCGCTGGCGGAGTGTGATCTGCTGCATCAGGAGGAGACAAAGCAGAAGCAAGCTCAGAGCTAGGTGCAGGAAGACCGGACAGAGATCGTTCAATCACTGGAGTTTGCTCCATTGCAGAAGCTAAGGAGAAGGCAAACGGACAAGAAGAAAGCCGTTTAACCCGGGAAAGAAAAGAACGCTTTCTCAAAGAATCAGAGGAAGAAAGCGGGAGCCGGCACCATGAGATGTGTACTAGACTATAAGAACGAATATCTAGCTACACATGAAGACAGAAATAAAGATTCACGAAAAAATCGATCCGTAGGTCCTTATTCTAGAGAAAGTTGTTATAGAATGGCAAGCAGAGAGCCACTCCGAGAGGAGAAACGTTCAATTCTAGCAATCGCTCGAGATAAAACAATAAGAAATTTTGTGAATCAAAATGGATGCGAGAGGAGACGCTTGACGGAGTCCCTGCGTGCGGGAACCCTGGAAAGCCCCAAACGAGAAGTAAAAGAGTTCCAAGGATGGCAATCACTTGCGTAAACAATTGGGACTCAGCATGCGTCACTCAACGTGCAATCACTGATAGGAGAGACGAGCCGGGATCAGTCAAAGAGAGAAGTGCATGGAAAGATGAATATCATGCGTGAGGCAAGCCGACCAGTGGTGGCGCACGCAGTATTTAAGGATCCGGATGGGGACTTACGCGCTTTAAAAATCAATTTGCACGGCATGCGCCCCTTACCAAACGGAAAGAGATAAAAGAAGTGCGCATCGACAAGCAAAGAACAGGAGCAGCATGCTTCTGAAATATTATGATAGAGTCTGACAACATATAAGCAGTTGGCGTATACTACGGCTAGATGTACGCGTGTTGATTGCAAAAAACTGGTAACGGGGTCAGACTCCGTTAGAGTCCCGTTAGACGCATGAATTTTCCTGCCTAATCAAGCGCTAGCCCTGCTAGCCCGGGCCTAAGCCTTAGTTCTAGCCTTAGTTTCCCGCTTTTTGAGGAAATCATTAGGGAAATCACCGAAATTGTTCCCTGCGAATTATTGACTACCAGTGGATAGGGGCAAAACTCCTAGCAAAACTCTAGGCAAAACTTGTGCCAAGCCAAACTTATCAAGACTCCTTTAGTAATAATAGCCGTACGTCTTTGAAATATTTAAGAGTAAGAGTATACAAATTTGAATATTAATATGTCATCATAATATTAATCAATCAATCAAGCAATCAATCAATCAATGAATGTGACATATCGATATAATTGACGATATAATGAAGCATATTAGAAGTGCGCAGCTAAAATTAGTCGAGATGCCACGTATAGTAGCTTAGTGCCCAGTCTTATGATGATGATGATGATCTAGTACCTAATTTTACCTCTTGAGTATTTCACGTTGAATTAATGGTAACTTTTGAAACTATAGATCTGGATACCATCTTACAGCGGGGTTCGCACTAACATCCACTTACACGCACAAAAACCGGTATCTAGACCGGTATAAAAACCTAAACGAAAGCCTTGTACAGACAAAAACCACGTCAATGCTCCGCCTTTTTTGGCCACGGAATGTTGCTGGAATCAGCAGCTGTAACGAGGTTATGGGCGAAAGTCTCCGCTGGAAACGTGACAAGACGTCGGGCCTTTCGATTTTGAGCGTCTTCCTGCCAGTGCGCATCTTCAGGCCAGAAGGCCGCAGCGTGTACTGTACCAAAATCGCGTGCCGCCCACAGTCTAGCTAGCGTCCTCCACCTCGACCCCTGCTCTTCATGTTGATGAAGTACGAAAGCACGATGTAGACGACCAGGAAGACGAGGACGATGAATCCTGCAGTCACCGACGCATGAATCAGCTTACGTAAGTTTGTTTGAGTCACGAGAGACAAACACATTCCCACCCAATCCCATTGAAAACCGTTTGCGATTTACAAAGAACGTTCTCTGAAAGAATGAGCCCCCCGAAGAACTTGTGAACACCCCACACACAGCTATTCTTCCCATTCAACATTGCGATACAGCAAAGTGGTGGCAGTGAGAAAAGGAGAAAGACGTGTCACACAGCTGGAGAGTTCCACATAATCTTCACGCGGCATACACGCACTGGCATCCACACAGACTGCCTTTATGTTTGCTTCCTTTCTCAGGCAGGCACATTCTATGTTTTCAGACAACCAGACAAACTGTATGCTTTGTTTTTTCTTCTGCTCTTACTGATGTGTACAACATTATACTAATACAACAGACAGACAGACAGGCAGACAGACAGATAGACAGAGACAGACAGAAACATGAACAGACACAGACAGGCATAGACAGACTATATGGTTTCTTTCCCTCCTCTACACAGACAGAAACACAGACAGATAGACACTCACTCACTCACTCACTCATACACACATACACACACGCGCGCGCGCACACACACACACACAGAGAGAGAGAGAGAGAGAGGGAGACAGAGAGTAGAAAGAGAAGAAAGTGCATCAAAAAGGGAATGTGGAGGGAGAGATTGGGGAGAGACGGAAAGAGAGGGACTCCTGTTGAACGCAGCTTTGACTCACCGAACGCGATGAAGGCGTTCTTCCTCTTTTGACTCTCAATCTCCTCTACCTGTCTCCGCAGCTCCTCCTCCTCTGGAAACAAACAAACAAACAAACAAAGAAAACAGTGAGCGCATCAAAAATCACTGGTAAAGCAACGGTACGGAAACAGCGATGAAGAAAAGCATTAACACAGAGATCAAGCACGCGAACAAAAAAGGGACAGGCATCATGAGTAAACGACGTCTGGTACAGAAACCACAGAAGAAGCCAAATTCAGAAAAGCAGACCAATCAATCAAACTGAGCGTTTGTGTGCACATGTGCCAGAGATCATTTCCGCAGACGTGTTGTTCGAATATCGATACACGCAAGACAAGACCAGGTTTCACATGGAGACTCACCCGCTTCACGCTCAGCCTCTTCCTTCTGACGAAATTTCTGCAGAGCAGTAGTGGGCATCACAACGGTTCAAGCCCATAAGATAGATAATGAACAAAAAAAAAGAAAATTAAGCCGTCGAGAAAGCGTATTTTTTGAATCCTAGACTCTCCATTCAACAAAGAATGTTTCACTTCAAGTCAATACCGGTCAACACAAAAGAAAATCCACCTCATTCAAGTGCATGAAAAAAGAAGTCAAAACGAGAGCGGGTATGAAGGAGACCTGGAAATTCCCTTTCTAAAAAAAAAGGAGAGATAATAAAGATAGAGAGATAGGGGAGGCGCCTGACCCTATGAGACCTCAACACTCAGATGTGACGGATTCTGAGACACATTTGATCTCCATGCCTCGTCTGTTCCTCCCTTTCTTCCCTCCTTCCTTCAGTCCACCGCCAAACGTTTTTCCTGCCAGTGTTTCTTACAAGCATCCTTCAACCGACTCACTCTCCAGCAATAGGTGGCGCGTTACTTATCGCAGTATCTATACAACAAAATGCGTTAGTTCAATTGTCCGCCTCGCCCACCCACCTCGAAGATCTTCTCGACGTCCTCTTTGTTCTTCACCCCAATCTTTTTGAAGTCATTCTCCTCGAGGCCCAGGAACGCGTCGTCGACAAACCTGCAGCCAGGCGGGCAGGCAGGCAGGCAGGGAGGAAAAATCAAATGCAAATTGATGGAGACGACCAGTACGTCAAGCAGAGAGAACGACAAGCAGAAAGAGGAGCCAAAAAAAGGACGGAACACGGTCTCAACTGCCTCCCTGCCAGCCTGACTGACTTGTATTTCTTTGCGAAGAGGGCCTCGATGGTTTCTTGAGAGACGCCGGCGTCTCTACAGAAAGCCGTCACCTCTGCACACAAACAGACATAGAACAGACTTATCCGTTGAAGGAAAGACCATTTCTCTGCAGGCTCTCTTTGAACCTGCACGCTGACGGAGAGAAAAAAAACGAAAAAGAGGGGCGACGAGTCGAGGGAATCAGGAAAGGAAGGGAAAAGTGGGGAGTAGGCAGATTGAAAATAAAGAAAGAGAAATGAAACCACGACGACCAACGCCCGACGACGAATGCGAAGATGCATAAAAAGAACACTTGACGCAAAGGAGCGGGGCAAAAGGAGAGAAGAGGAGTGACGAAGTAACTCTCCATCACCTTTCTACTTTCCATACATTGCAGAGTCTGTCGACAGTCACACCATGATCTGAACAAATAAATGGCTGTGCGACAGTCACACTACGGTCTGAGCAAATAAATGGCTGTGCGTAAGATCGAGTGACTGCCTGTTTTGCGTTTGCGTGAGTGACGGCAGGCCGCACGCATTTTGTTTTAGCCAGCCAGCTGATACAGAGAAAAACAGAATAATAGAAGCACCACCTACCTGTAGCTTCGAGCGCCGCCTCTGCCTGGTGTCTCTTCCTCACTTGTTTGTCCTGCATACAGGAACAAAAAAGATGGAAGGGAAAGGTGTAATTCCTGGACATCTACTGCGCAAACTCTCAGAAGGCTTAATTCAAGGACGCATGCAGAAAGATCGAGGGTACGGATCGAGACACTTATGAAAAAGCTGGGAGCAGCTCGGCGCAGGAAAGAAAGACGAGACTTTCCAACCAACCGACATGCGCACGAAGGTGAGGACAAAAAACAAAACGGGCAAGAGAAAAAGAGGCGAAGAGAGATTCACCACACTGACCTGTTTGGCTTGGATTTTCTCCTGTTTTGCTTCCTGCAGACAGAGAAATGAACAGTGGACGAATATGAGGGGGAAAAGCTCTTGCTGTTTCGTTTGCTTTGCGCAGAAGAGACGAGGGAAATACAATAAATTAAGCGCATGTTGACACACACAACGTCCAAGAAAGTTCTTGGCGTCACCCTTTTAATTTTGTTTTCACCTCTGATTGTCTTTTCTGTATGAATGAGTGCCGCTGATTGGATATGAAGGTGTACGCAGCGTCTCAACGCGTGTCGGCTGTTGCTGTCAATACGTGTATGCCTAGTAACGTGTGTGTAGTGCGAGTTGTTTTGGTCTGACACCTGTGCAGCGTGGAGGGCACTTATAGGTTCGACGGCCAAGGCATCATCGCAAGAATAAACCGCGCGCGCGCGCTCTTGCATGAAATCAAACAGTCAGCAAATCAGTGTGTGTACTCACGGGATGTCTGATGGTTTGTCAGCATTTGAAAATTGACCAGGGAATGCAAACAATTGAGCATCTCTTTTGTCTTGTTGGTCTCGTTTCCTTTGTTCATCAACTGCTGTAGACGAAGAGGCGAAGAGACAAGACTGCCAGCGCAGTGAATGCATATGCAAAGATCAAAGCCATGGTACTAACTGGCATTGCTCTGTATTCAGTGGATTCCGAACATTTACCCGAGAAGTGATTCTGAGAATGCGAAAACAAAGAAACCTGAGACAAAAATGAGTTACAATGTTTTTTTCTTTCTTTCTTTTCAACCGACTGACTTCTTCCTTCTTCTTTCTCTCTTTGACGAAATCCTCCGGAACTTGTCCCGCTGCATTGGTCTCATTGGGGCTGAATCCCTTCTTCTCCAAGATAGACGCGAGACCGTCGAGAGCCTGTCCGAAAGGAAAAAAGTCCCCGCGCGCAGAAAGGAAGTCCGTGAGCACGCATGATGAGCAGAGACAGCAACAGGAACAGTACTCAGAGATGGGATAGGCACCTTCTCTCGTGGAGTTCGGCACGGCACGCGGGAGTCATATTATGTCTTTCTTTTCTCTCCGTAGAGGAATTCAGGACATTTGCACGAAGCCTTTGAATGGACACAGGAGGGAAACAAGTGCAACCAGTGTAATTCCAAGACACCTACTAAGAATTAGACGTCACGGCAGAGTGGGCGTCAGAAATGAGATAAAACGCGTTCATCGAGCATAAAACAAATTCGAAACCACTCGAACTGCTTCCTTTCTGCCTGCCTGACTCACAAGCCGTCGACAATAGTGAAGCGGTCCGTTCCCCTGTGCGTCCTTCTGCACGCTCCGATCGCATTCTTTCTTCAAGGAGCCCGCCTCAGGAGGGGCAAGGATCTCCATGCAGACGTTCGGCAGACGACGCTCGATTGCGATCAGCCTGAGAAGAAAGTTACAGGGAGGGATCACGGCGGATCAGAGACAGGCGAATCTTCAGATCATCCTCCTGGGGTTTTTCACAAATTAACGTGGAGGATCGGCTTGTCGTTTGGGCGGGACGCAAACATGCGACGGAAGAAGCGACGGGGACGAAAGAGTGGCAATGAATGTACAAAATACGAAAAATGAAAACAAAAAATCACTCCCTGGTTTCTTTGTCCCCTGAGACTTACAGAGCAGTTTTGCCCTCTTCATCCTTCAGGTTCACCTCTGCGCCCTTGCTGACAAAAAGAAGCGCTGCACAACGGGGTGCAGAGAGAAACGAATAAAGACTCAGCAGACAGATCATGAGACCCCCCGAATCAGGAAAGGAATTGAGAGAATTCACGTTCAAAGCGGTCTATAGGCAAAGGGTCTTTATCGCAAAGAGCTGTGAAGCAGCTTTTTCCAATTGAAGCAGTTCAGACGAAAACGTCCACGAAATAAATGCCTTTGGACCGTCTGAAACGCGGAGTCCCCAAACAAACAAATGAAACGCGGAGTCCCCAAACAAACAAGTGAAACGCGGAGTCCCCAAACAAAAAAGTGAAACGCGGAGTCCCCAAACAAACAAATGAAACGCGGAGTCCCCAAACAAACAAGTGAAACGCAGAGTCCCCAAACAAACAAGTTGGCTGGCTCACAAACCTGCCTCTCCCTGGCCGTCCTCAAGGGCAGACATCAGTGCCGTTTCTGCAATAGGACAGAAGGAATGAAAACTCTTGGATCTAATACCTTATAAGAATATAATATTTTGTGCGAGCGCGGGCATCGGTGCAGTCAGCTGATCGAAGAGTGATGAGTCAACAGGGAGGATACTTCAGGGCACTTTAGCATCCTTGCACTTTCACAAAATTAAGAACTCATCAGACGGGGCACTTGTATTGACATTGACGAAGGGTTTCCTGCTTGGCGGGCTGGCACGCCCATTTCCACCCCGTATCATCTGCAGTACAAGAAACTCACTTCCCTCATTGTCCTGGAGATCAAGCTTGGCTTGCCGCTTCAGGAGAAACGTGATGAAGTCCTCTTGCCCCATCTCTGCAAACACATTGCCATGCCTTGCTTTTCTTTTCTATTTCTGCATCTGATTCATTGGGAAGTTCCTGTTTCGATCTCCCGGCCGCACGGGTGACGCAGCCGTCCCGCCAGTTTTGCTTCTCAGCATTCAGTCTGCTCCTTCCAGCAGCCTACTTCCGGCATCAGCCCCGCACAAGAAAACAGGGAGTGATGCTGACGGAGATGTGCGCGTTGCTTCTGTGGAAAGCGACGATAGAGGCCTCCTTTCGAAAGCGCACCTGATGATACACAGCGGCTACACTTCCTTATCTCCACGTTCCCCGCAGACAAGAGAGGACCTGGTAGAGAGTGAGACAGCGGCAACGCCTTGCTCCTTCCAACCTTTCTATTGCTCTGTCACTCCTACTCTTTCTTGCATCTATTGCTGGTTCGTTCTCCTGCACTGGCCCCCGGTCTGACGGCACGCTGACAAAGCAGACAGACCCAACAAACTCGCTCACGACGGCCTTCGGCAAAATCATGTTCATGCAAAACAGATCAAGCGTTTTGGACCCACTTGCAGCCCAGTGCAGAACTGTCCTGCCGCCGACATCCGTGTTGTTGATCTTTGCGCCGGCCTTCAACACTGCAAACAGCTACAAGTGAGACGGAGTTGGGTTGCAAAAGCAGTCAAGCCTGGTACGGAAACCGAAGAGGCCACTGACAGGCGGCAGCAGCGTGCTCGTCTCCAGTTGCAGATGAGGTTGCGCAGTGAATCAGGGGTGTAAGCCCGGCATCTTGCTGCACACACAGGAACGGTGGGGCTTGCTATGGAGACAGAGATGTAGAACTTCCAGAAAAGCCGGAGGGGCGAAGATAACTAACATCCTGCAGGTTCACATCGACCCGCTTATCCTCTAGGACCACAGAAAGGATGGTTGAGTCCTGGGATTGAACAGCCGCATGAATGGGAGCAAGCTTCTTCTTTCCAAAAGCGTTTGGGTCAGGAAGATCACCGAGGGCACGCGCGAGGGCGTCCTCGTCCCCTTTCGCAATACACTTGAGCACTTTCTCCATGGCAGGATTTTGTGATACTCAAACCTTCCTGAAGACCCGCGAAGAAGACGATCAGATAATGTCCACAGTATCAGCAATGGCAGGGTGGAGTATGAGCCGTAAACTGTGTCTCAGACTCCACGATTTGTCTATAGGCCGGTGTAGCCGAAGTGATGGAACATCGTGGAAACGTCGAATCGGCAGCTGTCTCGCATTGTCTCGCAATGATGCATGCATGGCCCGCGGCGCCGCCGGCCGCCCCAAATTAATGCGGGCCGGGCGCGCGGCATGCACGCGCGTGCAACACGCGCGTGTTGCAAATTGCCGCAACATGCATGCACATCCGCAACATTGCATGCATGCAACTTAGCCTTTCTCATTCACATGTGCACTCATTGTGCACTCTCGATCGGTCCTCTCAATGCTCGATCCATTGTGTGCAGTACATCGATATGTATATAGGCAAAGAGTGACCAGGGATGACGGTGCTTCACTTCTATTCCCCCTCTTGGTTTGGAAGACTTGAATGTGTTGCAGTGCGCCTTGGTATATACACCTTTGAAGGCGCTTCAATCGAATGATGAACTACGTTGCGCAGCCTGATTTGTCGCAGTGTTGCAGCATCATACAGAAAGGCCGGGTATAACTTCATATGCAGGCTATAGTGCGTGCGTTTCCCGCCGATACGTACAAGCAGGGATGTACTGTGGGATACAGACAGGCCCCTGAGGGATGTACTGTTGATAGCGGATATTAGCCTCTGCAAGTTTCCAACTTTCGATCGCAGGCAATCCGCACACCTCTGATCAATTAAGTCACGCAGTGTCATTCTGATTTGTGAGCACTTCGATCTCAGTGGCCTCTCATTCTATCCTTTTCGACCAGAGATCGCCTCTGTCCGTCGAGCCGATCAATCAGGAGTCAAGAGCCATGCGACTCTTCGTCATCTTCGTCATGCGACTCTTCGTCATCGCGATGATGGCGGGGGCCAACGACGTCATTGTTGGCAAACTGAACATCGGGGCAAGTCCATCGTAGGGAAGCGCTTTTACCACGATGGATTCTCATCTTTGCAAATCCCCAAAATAAGACCTTCTTTGAATCGTGCAGGGGGTGCGACATCGTGCCGTGTGCAATTGTGAGGAGAACAAAACTCTGAAGGGAGGGGTTCAATTTTCGGAAACGTCGGTTCAGGTGCCCCTCTGCTCGCCTTTGCTTGCGTGGATCGAAAAGCTTGAGCACAGAAGAAAAGAATCTTTTCTTTGCTTTGCAGGACTTCCGCCTTCAAGAGTGACTCGCCGGTCAGTTTGATACAATTCGTCAGTTTGGAGCTGGAGAGGTATACAAAAACTTCACAATGTTATGTTCACTTGCCTCTCAATGACAGGTTAATCTTCGAGGAGCAACTGATCTTTGAGAGTCCTGAGCGCAGAACCAAGTGCGCGGAAAGAGCATCTTATTCAAAGTTGATCCATGCGCATCTTTGCGCCGAAAAGACTCAGTCTTTCATCTCCTGAGCATCTTATTCAAAGCAGCGACTCCAGTGAGCAACGCAAAAGACTTTCTGCTTCAGGGAATTCGATTGAATTGAACGCAGGGAATCGCTCTCCCTTCGATTGAAAAAAATTGAAGAAGCACTAGAAACCTAATTATAATTTTATAAATACAACTTAATAAAGTCGTCTTAATTCTAGGCCGGTTGCCTTGTTCAATCTTTATTCACATACGCCAGTTTCAAAAGTGAACTGCAACTTAGCCTAATTCTTGTTTAGGATTGAATTTGGCCATGCATTGCGTCCCGTACCTTCGAATTTAGGATCGGTCCCCTTATTTCCCTTTTATAAAAATTTTAGTGAATATATTTTTTTATATTATTTGATGATACCGATGATTTCAAAAAGTTTCTTAGTGATTTTGTGGTAAGCTGGTCGGATTAAATCGAGAAAAAGGGTCTAAAATTCTTAAATGTTAGCTTTGAAGACGATATATGGATTTCTAAGAAGAAGTTTTATAATTGATTTGTTTGTTTATAAGGAAGCGGATTCCGGCGGATTCCCCGGCGAATTTTTGTGGGGTTTACCTGCTCACTGCATTCTCCTTGTAGGTCTTTGTCTCTGGTGTGAATTCCAGTCTGGACATAGTGACTATGTTTGATTTGATTTGATTTGATTTGAGGTAGGGCTTAAGCTCAAATCAAATATCCAGTTAGGGAGGACTTAGTGTTTAAAGACCTATCAAATACGATCAAATATTTGATTAATATGACTTTCAACCTCAAATATGAAGGTCCCGAAAAAACTTTTGCAAGTACCAATCCGTCACGCATGCTGATTCAAATGAAAAAACCTAAATCTTGATGGTTTACTCTAAAAAAAAAAACGTTTTGAGCTGCACTGAAATTGACGTTTCATCTCTTTTTACTTCATGCAGAGGTAAACCGATCAGCTGAACGTTTTCCCGAACAGCTATGTTGACTTTTCTGGTGCTAGAACATCTTTTACAGCCCCCTTTTTAAGCGTCTGCAAACATTTTACACCCCGTAAAGACATGTCACCTCAATTTTGGTACGTGTTCTAACTTTATTGTATCAACAAAAAGTCATATACAATTTCAAATCTATCAATTTTACGTTCTTAATCTCTATTAGTACTAGAGTGAGTCTCAGTGACTAGTGTATATACACTGCCACACAGGCATATTTTTTTTACGGAACTGATAAGTTATAATTTTATATATATTTTTTTAAATTTTTGAAACACACATCAGAAATGTTCTGATAACTATTGTCATGAGAAAAATGATCAGAGTGACAGTAAGTCAGTGATTCAGTGAGGAACCTTAAGAGGTTAACCTCAAATCTTACCTCAAATATCAAATATTTGAGGTTAAAGCTCAAATTAAATCAAATCAAATCAAATCAAATATAATTAAATCAAACATGGTCACTATCTGGACACATGGCTATATACCATATCTATGGCATACTGCTCGTCATATCTGGTTGGTCCTCACATTGAAGTCGGTGCATCTATTTAATTAATTTTATTACAACATTCATCGATGCATCTCTACTATGATTCTCTAGATGCATATATGGTAGACCAAAGCGGGAAAGGCCTATCCCACGACTAGCCATGAGTAAAACCGCGCTGCTTTGTGACATTCAAAAGTTAACTATTCAGATTTAAATGTAAATCTACATATTTAGAAAAAATGTCTCAGATTATGTCTGTTAGACTTTACCACCTTTTTTTAGAACAGCTATATCAGACTTGCATGCCGTTGAGTAACAAAGGCACATGATGGCATGTGTTTACCTAGCTGACAGTAGCCTCCAGGGCCGCTGCCTCCCTAGAAAAAGTTTTAGAAATTTAGTAGAAAAAGTTATAGAAATCTCATAGAAATATCATAAAAATTAGTTTAGTGGTTTTGTCTTTAGTTCCATACTATTTAATAGCCGACGCAAAAAAAAAAATAGTTAGTCTGATAGAAATCAATAGAAATTTAATAGAAATGTCATAGAAATCCAAATATAGAAATTAAGTGTCACTTTTTATAATTAATTCATATTTATTAATTGGTAGGCTATGTAGGACTCAACCGCACTGTCCACACATTATATATAGACCACACACATATTATCATAACTGATGAATATGTTTTATTTCGTTTAATTTATCAATTATCACTAAATTGTTTTTCATTGCATATATGATATATGATACATCCATGCACACATGTTATGAAAGAAAAATTAGAAAATTAAATAAAAAAACTTCAAAAAGTGTTAGATATTCATAGGTAGACTCATAGTATGAAACGCACGTACACCGAATCCCAACATTGACCCTTTTCTTCAAGTTTACAGTTGAAATAAGTGTTGTAGGACCAATGTAGGTTAGGGACTAGGTTGGGGAGTTCAAAGTTGCTCATTCACCATTCACCGAGAGCTAGTGGTCCTCTCAACAATACGGAGTCGCTGCAGCCTAAGCAATTTAAATCAACATGGATCACAATTCACATCATGATCTATCAGCACCAATGCTCCGAACATGTCGGCGAAGCGGCACCGCCCGAGGCGGCCCGGCTCGATCTGCGTCCATCTCGAAAGAGCTGAATGCCTTTCGAAACTTGCATATTGAATTCGGCCACCGCAGGACTCCCAATTTCTTGCCGTCGCAGATGCGCACACGCACAGAAAGAGCGCGTGCAGGACACAACAAAGAATGCTTTCTGTACAGACCGAACACCGATCATGCAGACAGAAAAAAGAGACGACAGCAGTGACCATTTGCCCAAAATCAAGCACAACGATCCAGTGCTTGGTGGGCAACGGCAAAGCCGCATGAACAAAGTGTGCTGAGGAGTAGGAATGAGAACGAAGCTTTGTTCTCATTTAATTTACAATTCATGGCTGCATGCTCGCACACCTCCCTGCTTTCACTTATAACACCATCAGATGGCTTCAACACAATACGAAAAAAAGACAAGCGGAGAAAAATCGTGACAAGCTTCGGCGCTACTAAGATGTATTGGCAATTAATGATCCTCTGACGCTTCGATCGCAAATTCAACAACCAAATGCCATGCAGGGAAAGAGGATCGATCAAGACAGGAGGATTGCATCGACAATTTCGTTCTGTCTCTCCTTTTCAGGCATTCCGTGGCCACCAGGGGTCTCTTCAAAGTCCGGGAAAGGCTCTAACACGAGAGGCGCATCTCCGGCGATCCTGACAGTCTCTTCGAGCACGTGCTCTCCCTGATCCCCGCTACCATCTTCTAGCACCAGGGCATATAATCCCGGAAGAACCACAACATCGCCGTTCGGGGCCGTTGCAGAAAAACTCGAGATAGGAAACGAGAGAGACACCACTCCCTCCTCCCCACCACGAAGTTTTGTCGTCTTTCTGAATCCCCTCAGCTGGCGCCTTGCCAAATGCACCTCTGACACGTCCCACTCAGGAGGGATGGAGACCTCCCGAGGTTCGACAAAAGCACTTAACACGGCCTTCACGCCCTTCTCTTCCCGCCAACCTTGCTGCGACTTGTCTTTCCTGCTCCTGCTCTTGCTTTTGTTGCGCACAGTCACAATGCAATGAACCCGCTGATCGCTGCTCTCATGAGCGAAGTCGTCAGCGCGGTCTGCGCGCATCAGCAGTGCACCGTCCTGCCGCCTCACGCCGTTGCACCCTTGAGCACCGCCGTGCCACTTGAGGGAGAAGGAAGCGTAGGAAAGGCCAAACCCGAACGGCCACAGAGGTTTGCCCTCAAAGTACCTGCAATACCCACCCGGCACACAAATTGACGCATAACCGCATGCTTTCACACAGAGACTCAGGAACAAATGCATGCAGCCAGGAAGATACGCGTGCGCATGCAGAGAATCACTGGTGGGACAGACTGATCGCCTCTCTCACCACCAGAACAAGGCAGACGTATTCGAAAGAGCAGGAGGAAAGACTGGGGTTAGAAAACGCCCAAAGAACCAAAAGACCGATTTCACACACACACACACACACACACAGAGAGAGAGAGAGAGAGAGAGAGGGAGAGGGAGAGGGAGAGGGAGGACAGATAGATAGACGCGCATTACAGACAGGCACAAGGATCGACTTGGGGCAATATCCCAAGTGGCTCTCTGGAGGGAAGCGTCGGCCTGCCTGTACGTGCGTCCAGGGTACCCAGATTTTTTGTCTGCTGCCATTCTCATGCTGGCCATAGAGACCGTCTCCGCGAAGTTCTCCTCGAATGTCGTCACCGGCATGCGGCCCGACGGGCTCTCATCCCCGAACAGAACAGACGCCACTGCAGCAGCACCATAGACTCCTGCACACACACACTCACACACACACACAGAGAGAGAGAGAGAGAGGCACAGAGAGACACATAATGTGAGAGAGGGGAGGGGCGGAGGTGGACAGAGGGAACAAAGAGCAGAAAAAATAGACAAACGATGCATTATCTCTTCACAAAGCTCCACAGACAGGCGGACCCTGCGGCCTTCTTCAAGCAGCCTTGACGGTTATGTATGACAGACACGCCTTTCAGAAAGTTTGCGGGTGCTCGATCCTTTCAATAACGCAAAAAGTACTAATTCTGACGCCGCGTATTTTGTTTCACGGATGCACAAGTCATTGCCCGGGCCCTGCGCCTCGGGTTTTGTTCAATATTACCCTGGTGTGCACCCTATAGGGGATCGTGTGATAAATTTACGTCAGTTGAGCGTCTGCAGACTTTTTGGGGGGATCCATGCGTCCCGAGCCGGTTCTCACAACTTACACAAATACCCTGCTTCAACAGCACGACGCTCACAAATATACACGCGCGGGATTCATGGGGGGACGGCACGGATCTTTTTTTTTTCACGCGACACGATCTCAATACTTTTCTGGGCCCCGGCATACCGCCAGAGGCGGTATCCTGCATGTCTCAAGACATCCATCCTGAGAGAGACATTTGAGGTGGCGTGTGAAAACGTAGGCTTGACATCTGAGTATCCGATCGGGCGATTGCACAGACATGCAAAGAAAGCGTTGGAACCTTTGACAAACCGACCGGGATAAAAAGCCTCGATGACTGCAACTCCCTCTCGATTCTTCAAGAACGAGACGTCAACCGCCCCTCCGTTGAAGAGAACGAGTGTGACTCCCTTACCCTGTGAAGAGGCCTTCGCAACGGCATCTTCAATGAACTTCTCCTGTTCAGCCGGGAGCCTCAAACTCTCCCTGTCAAGATTTTCGTCCTCTATGCTCGTGTCCAGACCCGCAAAGATCACCACAGCGTCCGCTTCATCGACTGCCCCCAGGGCGTCCGCGCGTTCGCTGTCGGATGCGGCGGACGACACGCGCACCCCTGCCGTCCCAACAACCCGGCCGCCTATGTTCTGTCGAGTCAGAGCCTCCCGGGGACTCTCGACGCAATCGTAAGTCCTCCCCCTGTAGAGAGGAAGGAAAATAAACATGAAAACAAACACAGACAGACAGACAGAAAGAAAGGAGTGAAACAAAACAAGGAAAGTACAGCTACCAATCACCGAAATTGGCAAAACAGGAACTGCGCCACTGTCGCATCAGACGGCCGGTCAAAGGAGCAAAGATAACGATGCACTCAGGACAATTAGGTTCGAGACGCTTTATATGTGTTGATTGACGGAATTGATGGAGAGCGCATGAAGGTGCACTGACAAGACTGCACACGCAGAAGCACATGCAGACGGGCATACAGACCTGCAGATTTCCCCGTTGTAGTTGCCTATCATCGCCTCACGGGCATCTGCGTGGCATCCGAGCACCGCCACCGTCGTCCCTTTCTCCAGAGGAAGCACGGGCTTGCCCCCGTCTGATTTGGCAGCCCTCCCCTCCCCGTGTCCGTTCTGGAGCATCACCAGAGATTCGACTGCCATCTGCAAAGACAGAGCGCGGGCCTTCTCGGAGGAGACTTCTGAAGGCGCTACATGCCAGTACGGCTGCTTTGAGGGGTCGTCAAAGAGCCCGAGACGGAATCTGATCATCAACGCGTGACGCAGAGCAACATCGACGTCCGATGCCCTCGCAATCCCCTTGGAGACCGCTTCCTCCATGTGCCCTTCGTAAGACGTCCCCGAGCAAACGTCAGTCCCAGCACTGAGCGATGCAGCGACTGCATCTTCGTATGTGGCCGAGAAGTTGTGGTGGGTGACAAACCACTCCACAGCGGAGGTGTCGGATGTCACGTACCTGTGTGTAAATCACAAGAGGGGAAGAACTCCTTTGTGCTGCTCAAGAAAGACACGAAGTCTTTTGTTTCTTAAAAGACCAACAAGGTTCAGCGTCCGGCAGCGCACAGATAGCTCAAGGCTGTACGTAAAATACATTGATTAGACATAATGTGTGTTCTCCAAAAAAGTCTTTAAAGAGATCGACAAGCCAGGATATGCTTTTCAAACCTTGCCCACCATAAAGCAACTAAAGCAAGAACTTCCGTATGGTTGAAAAACCAGACTAGGCAGACGACGCGACGCACCCGTCAAAGTGCCAAGCCTCCCTGAGCACTCTGGAGAGGAACCTGGAGGCACACGCAGGCACACCGTTGATCCTGTTGTACGAACACATCACACCTGCAGCTTTGCCCTCACGCACACTCCTCTTGAATGCGGGGAAGTACGTGTCAGCAAGGTCATGACGAGTCACCTGAGGGGGGGCGGAAGACACAAAGCCACAAACAGGACAGCTTGCATGTCTTTTTGACGTCTTGCAGCACCCAACAACAGATATGCGGGAGAAAAAGACAAGCATGGCTCAATGCTCTCTCTTGCACAACCGCGGTCCAAATGCACATCTTTATTTCAGATGAGCGAGCACGTCCTTCTCCTTACAGCTACACCAGGGGAATCGGAACGGTAGTATTTGGCCCTAGCGGAACACAGACTAGATTTGACTGCTCTTCTTGAAGGGGCATCTTTTTCAGCATGAAAGCGGATTAATTAAAAGTCGGATTGTCAAACGAGGACCACCTTGTGGGTTGTCTGCTTCTCTGCCTCCTTCTGTGTGTTGTTCCCCGTTTGTTCGTCTTCTTTATCTACCTGCCTGCCTCGTCTCCCACCCTCCCTGCCCGTCTGTCGATCTGGCTGTCTGACTCTGTCGCCCAGGGGCCCCGTCTCGTCTGTCTCTCTGCTCGCACATCCCATGTCTGTCTGCCTCCCTTCAAATCTTTGTGTGTCTGTCTGTCTGTCTGTCTGTCTGTCTGTCTGTCTGTCTATCTGTCTGTCTGTCTGTCTGTCTGTCTGTTTGTCTGTCTGCCTGTCTGTCTGCCTGTCTGTCTGCCTGTCTGTGAGTCAGCGAAAAGGTCCGTTTCTTTCTGTCTCTACCCGAGAGAGACCCTAGCTCTCTACGGCCTCACTCACTCACTCACGTTGGCATCGAAGGTCTCTCTCTTGAAGTCTTTCCACTTGTCAAGAGAATAGGCGGCCCAGTGCTTCAACGTGACGGCCACCTGGAGGTACCTCGGGTCCTCCCCCTCTTGCAGGGCCCTGCTGTAGATCGCCCCGTACAGACCGTTCAGGTGGGGACACTCACTGGCAACCTCCATGTTGCGGCCCCATCTGGGATCTCGGTTGATGTTGATGTTCTGCAGTCAGTCGAATGAATCAATTTCTATACAGAATAATTAATGCAGAATAAAAATGAATGCATGCACGGGTCTCGGTTGATGTTGATGTTCTGCAGTCGGCAGAATTAATTGAACGAACGGCCGGGCCAAAGTAAAGAAGGATATGTACGAGCAGCCATTCCATTTAGATGGAAGCAAAGACAAGAGAAGAGAAGGAGGAGGAATCGGGCAGTGTCTCGTCTCATTCACTGCTGCTGCATCGAATTTGACCCTGTGTCATGAATGAATGAGGGTGTGGATAAGTATGCTCTGCAGTTGGATCAGGGCGGGCGAGCACCCCGACCGTCTCTCTTTCTCTCTCTTGGGTCCCGATTGCCGAACATGTAGTCAGAAAGAGACATCCGTGCGGAGTTCCTTTCTCGTTCTCTCCTTTGCCCGATCAGTTTTCACTTCACCATCAGGGACTCCTGACCTGCCCCTATTTCTCATCTAAGAAAGAAGAAACACACCCACACACAGAGAGAGGGGGGGAGGGGGAGAGGGAGGAACGAGGCGAGGAGAGAGAGGCAAGGGGAGAGACCAACACATAAACCGGGCCGATACAGAGCTAGAGAGACATTGGAGATGAAGACACACACACGCACACACGAAGTATACACATGGATTAGCTCAGAAACACTTATGGATACACAGGAACATTCGGTGACGGAGCTCACAAACAGTATCCAGAGAGAGAGAGAGAGAGAGAGAGAGAGAGAGAGAGAAGAAAGTGACTGACAGGGCTCCAGCAGTTCAGTCCAATGTGAGGGAGATTGTCCTCGTGGTTCTCCCCCACCCCTTCGAGCCACAGGGCGCGCGCCTCTCTTCCGATCACCCCCGCCATGTCTCTCCAGAGGTCGCTGTTGAAGGACGCTCCCTGGTTCACAGGGGCGGGGAAGGATGTCGGGCAGTTGGTGCCGCATCTGGACTGGACTCCGTGGACGCAGTTCAGTCCCCAGTCGTACTCGGGGCTGCACTCACACACACACACACACACACACACACACACACAGAGGTGGCTGTCAGTTGTGCAAGACTGGTGCTGAGAGTCTTTCCTCTCTTGGTGTTCTTGCTCTCGTATTCATCCTTGGAGCTGAGTCTTCCTGAGACTTAAAGAAAGCTCATCAATATACCAGAAGACGAGGAATAAGAACGTCGGAAGTCTTGGTGGAGGTGAGTAGTAAACATGCATTGGTCCATCGGGATGGTTCCTGTCTCCTTTGCCTCTTCTTTCTCTTCTCGATTCTTTTCTGTTTGAATACCTTGTCTCTATCTTTCTCCTTCCTTCTCTGTCTCTCGTGTCTAGTCGTCTCCCTCGCCTGTGGGCTCTTATCCGTCTCGTCTTTATGCTTCATTTGGTACTGTTGGGTACTGTTTTCGCGTCTCTATGTAATCTTTCCCTGTTCCTTGCCTCTGGCTTCTTGCGTGGTTTTCTTCTGTCGGACTCAGCTCAGGAGACACTCATTTCAGAGACCTAGACCCAGCGCACAGAGACCATCCAGCTCACTGAACAGGAGACTCACACATCGAGACGGGGGACGTCTCCTTTGGGACTCTCACGAGCAGTTAGCATCAGGGCCTTCTCGCTGAGGCTCAGTCTGCCAATCAGGTCATCGACACGAATTTCCAACGGAAGGCTCACATCACAGAAAGGAAGACCCCTCGACTTCTCTGACGAGCAAGCACGGGGGATCTTGAATTCCTCGGCGTTGGCGGCGGAGACGGCGAACAAGTGCAGCAGCAGACTGAGAAAGAGCGAACGCATTTTGACCAAGCTCTCAAAGACGTACAACGAAACGAAACGGCCGGTTGGGGGAGAAAACGCTCTCGTGTCTGTTTTTCGCGTGAAAAACCCTGGGCGGCTGTTGAAATGCTGGCGTCATGTAACTGGCTTATATAGAGCTCGACAACTGCAAGTCGCTGAGGGTATGTAATAGTAACTCTGACAGGGTATTCGCCGGGGCCCATGCATGCATGCGAGGGCCCGCGGCGCGGTGCATGCAATTGCGTGTCCCACAACAAATCGGACCCCGGCATGCCTTCGAAGATTTTCATCGCGGTTGACTTATCGATAACATCATCGTTTTTCCGTCTCCCCGTCTCCAAGAAAGAACTGCATGGTCGTTACACAAGTAGAGGTGCACAGAGCATTCAAAAATTCACACACACACACCTTATTCTAGCCGTAGAAGCGAAGCAAAGCCTTCACATCCATAGCCGTGGCCGTCTTGGAACCTGGACCTCAGTGTCGGTAACCCGATCACCTTGTCAGCTACTCTGAACTCTGTGAACCTTGCGTTCGTTTTTGTAGACCTCTGTGTACAAAGTCTTTTGAAGTCGGATTCAGTTCAGAACTAAAGATAATGGAGACGAACGGAGCTGAAGCTCAATATTTCAAAGTCGCTAGTCATGAAGCGAAAGTTGGGCAATTCTCCCGGTGCCTCCTCCTCTACTCTGGTCTGTTATAATCAATGTTGACTGGCTCTTCGTCTTTCCCTTTCCTGAATCTACGACAAGCCTGTCACAAGTCACCTTCACTTAGACACTCCTGTAGTCCCAATCTCAGCAGGCCTGTCCATTTACATTCTTTTGGAGCTTCCTCTCCCAGCATCCCGCCGAAATTGCTCATCGTTCTTTTGTCCTGACGACCTGCCAGCTATCTTTCCCCTTTCCGTCTCCTTGTTTTCCTATCTACCCCATTCGCTCTCATTCGGAGGACTCTTTTCCAACTTTTGCCCCACTTTTTCTATACCCATCACACACTGTACGCCTGATCTCCTGCCCTGCCCGCCTGCACTTCCGCTGCGTTCACGTCCAGCGCTCTCTGTCTCCTTCTTTTGGCCTCTCCCTCGTAGTCCCCGCTTCCAACAGCTTTCCTTCTTCTGCCTCCATCCTGCCATCTTTCCCTGTTTTGAATTTCAAGTTTGCACCGTTTTTGTATCCGTGACACGCTCCTCTGCTTCAATGCCCTCTTCTGTACGTTTCTGAACTCACGCAATATTGTTGGACATTCACCCGCCTGCGTCCTCTATTTTCCTCAGGAGGCCTGGACACTTCGGTGATGCTGAAATGGATCCAGGAAATGTACAAGTGCGAGGTGGTTGCGCTGACTGTCGATATTGGACAGGTGAGCCTGGGCAGCCTGCCTTCAATCAATTTGGTTGCCGGGGGGGAAGTTGAAGTGCAAGCCTTCTGAGTCACGCGACGGCTTTTGTGAATCATTCAAGCAACCGCTCTCTGAGGGACAGGCAGCCTTGAAACAGACGGAAGAATGCGCACACGCACACCATAGAGGGGATTAATGGCCCCGAATGCATTGAGTGAATAACCAGCTGACGGATTGAATGATTGAATGAGGCGTTGATGGATCCAGTAAATGATTCAATGAACAGAGGCTGCATGCATATACACCGAGTCAGTGAGTGAGTGAGTGAGTGAGTGAACCAGTGAGTCAGTGAGTGAGTGAGTGAGTGAGTTAGTGAGTGGCTGGCTGGCTGGCTGACTGACTGACTGATGAATGAACGACTAAGTGGGTGAATGCATTAATGAATGAGTGGATGGACGTGCGTGCGACTTCTCATATTGTTTGAGCCCCCGCAGACGGCAGACAACCTGGAGGAGATCAAGCAAAAGGCGGTGAAGCTGGGCGCTGTCGATGCCGTCGTGTATGACGCCAAGGAGGAGTTCGCAGACACGCTCCTCAGTGAGGCCGTGATGGCCAACGCCGACTATCAGGGGGGGTACGCTCTCGGGTGTCCTCTGGGGCGCGTGATGATCTCCAAGATCTGCGTGCGGGTGGCAGACCAGTACAAGTGCCAGGTAGGTAGGTTAGCAAAAATAAACTTGGGCAATCTATCGATTGTGCATGCTGACAGATCGAGGAAGGAATCCTAACGTGGTGATTGATGTTCCTTCTCGTTAGGGAGGGAAGGGAAGGACATGCCGAAACGCATCCTTGGTGGGTGGAGCAGCGCGATGGTGCACAGCATTCCTTTCTTTCTGTTCCCTCCGAACGGTGTATCTGGCTGAAAGGGGAGGACTGGATGTTCTGTCGCGTATCTCCTCTCCTCTGTGTGCATGCAGGTGATTGCCCACGGGTGCACAGGGAAGGGGAACGACCAAGTCCGGTTCGAGGGATACATCACCACCCTCAACCCAGCTCTGAAGGTCGGTGTGTGGGCGTGGGGGTCTCTGTTTATCTGTGTGCCTCTGTGCTGTGCTGAGGGATTCAGAGACAGATCAGGAGGGGGATGGTGAGAGAGGGGGAAATGATGGCATTGTGCCCTTCTCTGCGCGATCTCGTTGAAGAAAATGAAGAACACAAAGCCAACCGGAAGGACGCCAGGAGGGAGGGAGAGACGAAAGGGGACAGGCAACTGCAAGATCATCCTGCGGGTGTGTCACAGAGCGGTGCGACCTTTCGCATCATTTTGCTTTGCAATTTGTTGACCCTTTCTCCCTTTTGCGTCCCGTTTCTTTCTATCACCTTTCGGAAGTTGGCGTCATTTGTTTCCTTTTTCTGGCTGCATCGCTTCTGAGCAGGTCATTGCCCCTGTGCGCGAGTGGGGCATGGGGAGGGAGGAAGAGATCGCATACGCGGAGAAACATGGAATCCCTGTGAAGCAGAAGGCAGCAAAGCCGTACAGTTATGACGAGAACATGTGGAGCAACACGGCAGAAGGAGGGGAGATCGAAGACCCGAAACTGATTCCGCCTCTTGATCAGATCCTCCTCTGGTGCAACACTATCGACAAGGCACCGGCAGCAGGGGAAATTGTGGAAATCGAATTTGATCAGGTACATCGGGCTTCTCTCTGTCTCCCTGCTCTCTCTCTCCTTGTGCCCTTCCCTCTTCTCTCTCTCTCTCTGTGTGTCTGTGTGTGTGTGTGTGTGTGTGTGTGTGTGTTCATTCCTTCCCCCTCCAGGCCCTCCTATACTCTTTCGCACACCCCCACCTGCCTAAATCGTTTGTGTGCCTGTTTCTATCTCTCCTTGTGGCACCTCAGGGAGTTCCGAAGAAGCTGAACGGTGCCGCGATGAGTTTCTCTTCCATGACTGCACAGCTGAACACTGTGGGGGGCAAGCACGCGTGTGGGGTTTTCCACCTGATTGAGGACAGAATCGTCGGTGGGTTGTTCAGATTCTTTTTTCTCTGCTTTTTTTGTCATTCCAAGTCATACCAACACAGTAATTATTTGCTCGGTGAGGGGGGGAACAAAGAAGCAGAAGCGGAGGTGGATGGATGGGAGCGACGAGGGCGTGCGCGGACTTACTGAGTGACAACTGAACCTCTGTATCATCCCTCCTTCAAATCTTTATGAAAGAACAGGCCTTTCCCAAAACGGTACAGAGGAGAACATCTCTTCGCACCACAGGGAGGGACAGCAAAAGGCTGCTGTCAGAGAATGAGGTTGTATTTATCGTAGAGGCCGACGAGCAGTTTTCTGGTCGCCCGTCCCTCTTCCACCTCTTTTGCCAGAGCTGGAGTTTTCTGTTCTATTGTTTTCGGAAGCCAAGAGGGTACAAGGAGGGTGAAGCGGGGGAGAAAAAAAAACATGGACGCGGACGGAGCGAGATGACACCAACAGGCACCCCCCGCGCTTCAGAGGCTGCACCCGTCTGCCGCCATCAATGTCGTCTCGTTTCCTCTCCTTTTCTCTCATCTTGATGCCTCCCGCCCTGTGCAGGACTGAAGGTGCGAGGCATCTACGAGAATCCGGCTGCATCGATTCTCATCGGTCGGTCGGTCGGTTGATTGGTCGAAAAGTACCTGCCCGTCTGTCTGTCTGTCTCTTTGTCAACAATAGAGATAAAGAAAGAAATGATGCAAGGAAGAAGATGCGAGAAATGAAGAAGATCTTTGAAAGAGAAGGGCAAGAAAGAAGAGCATTGTCGAAAGTCCTTTTGTGTTTGTCCAGACACATCCACATCTCCTCTGGTTATCACGTGGCTCTGCAGCTGCCCACAAGAAGTTGGAGATGCTGGTGAGCACTCGGGAGGAGAACGAGTTGAAGGCCTTCATGGACAACAAATGGAGCTACCTGACATACGGGGCCAAGTTTTTTGACCCGGTGATGAATCACATCCGTGCGTACATCCAGTCGATGAACAGGAAGGTCACAGGCACCGTCAAAGTGCTTCTTCACAAGGGCAACATTCAGGTGAGGACTTCAAAGGAATAGTGATCAACGTGTGTGTGTGTGTGTGTGTACGTACACAAGAGAGAGAGAGAGCGCGCGAGAGGAGAGTGAAGCGATGAATGAAATGGTGAGGCAGAGCCGTGTACCGGCGGACCCAACAGATGTCAGTGTTGAGAGAGAATGAACAGATGTGGATAGCCGGGGCTTCTCTGGGCGTGTGATGCTTTGGCTTCCTGTTGTTGGGCTTGATGAGTCTTCCTCAGGTTGCAAAAAGCATTTCGGGTGGTGCTATCTCAATATGTGCAGGTGGTTGCAGTTCAATCTCCTCGCACCTTGTTTGATGACGAGATGGCGACGTTCAACAGAAGTCAAAAGTTCAACCA
This sequence comes from Chromera velia, assembly GCA_018398765.1. Taxonomy (NCBI): domain Eukaryota; family Chromeraceae; genus Chromera; species Chromera velia. Next base: position 10,173 of record JAHBMJ010005917.1, on the reverse strand, counting down.
GGTCAGCCTGCCGCCTATCTGTCTTGTGTGTGTGTGTGTGTGTGTGTGTTTGAGAGAGGGAGAGAGAGAGAGAGAGTATGTGTGCGTCTGTGTCTAGGACTGGATATGTATAGGAGTCAATCTTGTCGAGATATAATGAGACTGTCTACTGCAGAGTAAGAAGCTGGTGGAGTGCTTTTGGGTTTTCGCTTTCTGTGGTTCGCTGTGCGCCTTTCCACAGGGACGTGTAGATGAATT
>JAHBMJ010005916.1:38423-62173 GCA_018398765.1 Chromera velia | reverse complement strand
CCCCCCCCCCCCCTTCTGCGTCGGGGGAAGCCTCTCGATCCATCTCTGCGTGGAGGGGAGCCAGGCCCTCTCTATTCATCTCTACATCAACCTCCCCCTCGGGCCCCTCCCCCCCTGACACGGGAAAGAGATTTACGGGAGGCAGCTCAGCCTCTCCTCCATTCATCTCTGCATCCTCCCCCCCCTCCCCTTCCCCCCGACGTGCACTCACCCCCCCTTCAAGTTGCCTCTGTCGGTCCCTCTGCTTTTCTAGCTGCTTTTTGTACAGCGCCCTCGCTCTCCGCAAACGTTCTGCTAGGTCACGGAACATTTGTTCAACTTCCTTCAGACGAGGGCACTGCAGCAGGCGCAGCAGCTGCTACAGCAACGCTAACGACAGCCTGAGGAACATCAGAGCGGCTACAAAGAGACTCTGTAGGGGGATCCACGTTGGGAGACTCCTGTACTTCAGGAGCAGCGTCCGCAGAGGGTTCAGCAGCAGCGCTCCTGTCACTCTCCTGTATTTCCAAACCAGGAACACAGCAAAGCAAAACAGAGGGTGACAGAGGGAAAGTGAATATGCATGGGAGAGAGTCCGAGAATGACGGTAAGCAAAGTGCAGCCCAATGCAAAAGCAAGCGGCCTGACGGGGAGGAAGGAGGAAAATGGAGGGAGGAAGCCAAGCGGAGACCACCGTATGGAGAGCACCACAAGCAACCAACCTGGGGCACGGGGGATGACGGAGGAAGCCCCTTGATCATCACTGGCTTGCCGTAGACCTCCTTTGAAAGCTGCAAAGAACAAAGCAGGGTGAAATTGACAGTGCAGACAGGTAGACGCGTGAGGGCTGTACACGGAGAGCAACACGGAGACCACCAGCAGAGTCGAAAAATGAAGCAGGCCGTCACAGACCTTGCAAGATAGTTGGTTGGCTCTTGCTTGCGGGCACCACCTGAGGCTACCGATGCTGTCGGGAGGACTGCAGTCGGTTGGACCAGTTATGGTCGCGCCCACATACACATCTCAATAACCAGTTAGTCCGTGCAGGACAGTCCTTGACCTTCTCATACTTGCTCTTCCACGGTTCGCTCTTGGGATGGGACTTCCCAGGGTGCTCATCCTTTGCGAGAGCATCGATTCGATCCTCCCAATATGTACCTCCCTTGGCTGTCTTCCGCATGCGAGAGTAGCGTAGGCTCTGTGGGCGAGACAGCCAACTACTATCACAAACCACCACCAACGTCCAAAACAGAAAAATGAGAGACCAGAGCCTCATCACGAATGATGACGGCTTCCAACACTTTCAACGCTCTAAGAGAATCATGTTGATGGGAAAAACGCGTTTCAAAACGGATTGTGTGTATGAAGAGAACAAGAACCGTGAGGCTGTCAGTGGTCATCGGTGGTCTCCGCGGTGGAGACGGAGACCACGGGGCTGGTCTCCATGCCTAGGTGCAGTGCACGCGCGCAGCCTAGCATGCAGCGCAGGCCGCGGGGTCCATGCACCGGGCCCGGAATCATGACGCAGTTGCAGCCAGGCGGCAGGCCCCGTCTCGTGCTGATGTCTCACAGTCCTTCTCGATCTTTTGACTCAAGTTTTGAGGGAAGCGTCTGAAGAGAAGATTACGAAGACGCCAGCCAAGCATCTCATGAAACAAAGCGGACGTCTGAGCCGAGTCTATTGTCCGGATTCAAACCAGTTTTGCGACAAAGTCGTTCCCACACACTGTTGCTAGTGCACCCCCCGCTTCATCATGAAGGTTTGCTTGAGTGCTTTCCTCGCTGCTGGGGCTGCGGTGGTCTCCGAGGGGTTTGTGCCTCAGGGAAGGGTTCCCGTTGTCTCCAAGAGCAGTAGAAGTGTTCCTGCAGGTGCAAGGCTACTCTCTCAACGAGGGTCACCTTCTACAGAGACAGCAGAAGAGGACTTTGTCTTTGACATGGCGGAGACGGCAAATGTGATGCCCCTGTCTCCTGAACTCATTGCAGCATCTGCAGCGGCAGTGTCACTTCTCAATGCCCCTGAGGCACTTGCAAAGGGGGGGGAGTATGGGTTGGTTGAGGGGAAGACAATCTCCATTCTTCATCCTATTGGTATGATCACTCTGTTTGGTATTTCCTTGTATGCTGCCTTCACTGGGTGGAGTTGGCGGAATGTTAGAGGGCTCGGGGATGACGTAAAGGAGCTCTCCAAGCAGATCCCAACAGTCAACGGGAAGAAAGTTGAGCTTCCCATCTCCATCCCAATCACGAAGTTGAATGCAGACATCAAGGAGCTGAGAGAAAAGCAAGAGCAGGAGGTCAGCGAAGAGGCGGTTGCATCTTCAAATCGCACGTGTCTGAACGTTTTTCATTGGTGTGACAATTGAAAGCAGAAATCGTGAGAAGTGTGTGGCAACCAGAGAAGTTCCACCTCGAAGACTTGTTTGTGCGAGGGGTTGACGTCAAGGACGCAGGCAGGGTGGACGGAAGGGTCTTTGCGTTCTTTTTTTCGCTCTCCCTTCCTGTGGTTTTCTTTTGATTCATTCTCTTCTACCCGTTCTGCTCGTGCATAGTGTATTTTTTCTTCCCTTTTTTTGCTCTCCCTTCCTGTGGTTTTCTTTTGATTCATTCTCTTCCACCCGTTCTGCTCATGCATAGTGTATTTCTTTTCTTCCCTTTTTTTCACTCTCCCTTCCTGTGGTTTTCTTTTGATTCATTCTCTTCTACCCGTTCTGCTCATGCATAGTGTATTTCTTCCTTCTTTCTCTTTTTCTCCGTTTTTATTCTGTTTTTGTCTTCACGCAGGGATCCGACAAGGCCGCATTGGAAGGGGAGATCTCAAAGCTGCAAAAGTTGATTGACGACGTGAGTGAAGATGAAAAAGAAGAAGAATTCAACTTCTGCTTCTCTATCTGCACCTCTTCCCTCGTTCACCCTTTCTCTCGATCTGTATTTTGTCCATCCATTTCTCTCTCTGCTTCAGACTTCTTATTGCGTCTCAGCTGACCTTGTGCTCGTCCCTCTTTCCTAGTCTTCATTTCCCTTCCTGTGCAGTTGGAAGAAACATATATTAATATTATGTTATCTTTTCTTCATTCTTTTTCAGGCGGGTCATCGCTTTTTCGCTTTTCTTCCTTGCGCAATGTCCAGTTTTTCTCTTCAGCTGCCCCAACTCTTTCAAGTCTCTTTCGTTCGCTTCCTTTGCGTGTTTGCACACTGTCTAGTTTCTCTGCTCAGCTGCCTGTTGAAGTCTGCAGTCTACTAACCCCTTGTGTCTGCTTGCCTCTTCCTACTTTTCTTCCTCACCCCTCTGTCTCCTCTCCACTCCGTTGCTCTCAGATCGAGAACGCGAAGCCCATCATCCAGCAGGTCAATGCAGCATCGAACCTGCGCAAGGCGCTCATCTCGGAAAACTTCAGAGACAAGCACTGGAATGCGGGTCAGTAGGTGGGTGGGAGGAAAACGTAAAGGAGGAAGGGAGAAGCGGAAGGAGTGGGACAGACAAACGTTTTCTCTGCAGTGAGAGGAATGGGGAGGCAAGAAATAGATGAGAGGAGAGATTTTTGGCTGTGTGGCTTCCAGCTCCACACCCCAAAGAACGCTTTACTCCTCTGTGACTCCCCTGCGCCCTCTGTTTTCTTTTCCTTTCGATTCAACTTCGTTCTCTTGTCTTTTTGTCTCGCCTTTTCACAAAGGCTGACGGACTTTCCGTGTCTCTGTGCGTGTTTGGGAGCCCCAAAAGCAACAGGGATCCTCCCGCCTTGCCCTCTTTGGTTGGCCTACCCTCTTTTTTTTAATTTATCTGTTTCGACCGCTCCCCTTCCTTTCTATCTGCAGCGTCCATTGTCCTCGCTGCCGGTGTCTTCTTTGCCGTTGAGGGACCACTGAACACGTATGCAAGAGCTGGGAAGCTGTTCCCGGGACCGCATCTCTTCGCTGGTCGGTTTGCTCTCTATGTCTCCTGCAGCTACTCTGATTTACTTTTCGTGCCCTTATCCCTCACGCTGTACTGATCGTCCCTGTACACCTTTTATCCTTAGGCGTTCTGTAATAGCTTCCTCTATCTATCCATCTGGACACACATCTTCTTCTCTTATCTGTGGATGTCGCTCTCTTTTTTCTGTTTTACTGCAGTTCCTTGCTTTAGGTTGATCCTGGTTGCTTGCAACGCCTCAACGGATCTTGCGCCCCGCTTTTTGCCATCCGCTTCTTGTCTCCTGCACTTATGCACATGTAATCTGCCCTGCGATTTCCCCTTTCTACCTGTCTGTGCACTGAAACTGTGCTCCTCCGAGCCCGCTCAGTTGTCGTCTTTTTTTCACAACGGTTCAGTCCTTCCCTTTGCCTCCATTCTCCTTTGATATTCACGGTATGTTTTCTTTCTTTCTTTTCTTTCTCTGTCTTTCCATGCAGGAGCGGCCATCCCGGTCCTCTGGGCTCTGAGTGCATCCCTCGTTCCCCAAATGCAGAAGGGAAAGGACTGGGCACGAACTGCACACATTGCACTGAACTTTGGCGGTCAGCCGGCGACATACTCGGACTTGCGTTTTTCCATCGAGACACACGATGGCTCACAGACAATAAACAGACACGCGCGCGCGAGCACGCACACACACACACACACACACACACACACACAGAGAGAGAGAGAGAGAGAGAGAGAGAGATACACAGACACCATCAGAAGAAAGCAGCAGAAGGAGGACAGAGAGAAAAAGCCGGAGGGACAAACAGAAAAACAAAACCCCAGGCACAATTTCGAGGAAAATCCGGGAGACTGAAGGCACCGCAAAGTCTCTTTTCGTCTCTTATGCCTCCTGGATTTGTCACAACAATGGCTAGTCCAGCTTTCTGTCTGTAGTCCATTTCTGCGTACCCCCACATTCTAGTCTCTGTTTCTGCTCCTTCATCCCTCCCTCCCTTCCTTTTCCCTCTGCAGCGACTGCGCTGTTTGCATGGCAGTTGGTGAGTGGCTGGGAGATCTTCTCGAAAGTCTGGGAGAAGACCCAGTGGCCGTGAGCGACGGAGCTCTTCTCCCTCTGAATAGGCATAAGAGAAGAGAAGAATGATGCGGCCCTGCGAGGAGGGCTTGAGTGACCGGGTGACTCTGCTGCTCTACTCAGGAAACGGGAGGAAGGAAGAGGAAGATCACACACAAGGGATACATGGAGGGAGGGCGAGATGGATTGGGGTGGCGGATAAGGAAAAGGTGCAAAGATTGACTTCCACTTTCGCTCTTTTGGTCACCTCCGTAGTTCTCTTTTTTCTTTTCTTTTTTGTTCTCCGTCCCCCTCTCGAAATGCTGTATGAGCGGAACCTCGTTTCATTCAGCATGCAGAGGGAAGAGGAAAGTCAGTGCACCCACAAACTCGTCTCCTCCAGTTCTGTGGCGCTGTAGTGGCAGGCAAAATTACGTTTCTGCGTGCGTCGATCGTTTTCTCCGATCTCGTTCCTGTCTCCTCTTCAATTGAAAAGCAGACAGCCCTGCTCCGACTGTTCCCTTCCGTACGGCTCTGCTTTCTTCTCGGCCTGGCATCATCATTCACACCCTTTCGTCCATCTGCGCGTGTACTGCTTGCGTGTGATCCAAATATTCACAGCTCGCAGAGACCTGCCCCCCCCACCCCCCTTAGCGACCTGTCCCTTCCATCCTCAGTAGAAAGCGGATTAAGAAATCCCGATTTGAAATTGAAAGGGTCGGGGAACCCTTTGCGGATGGGGCAAGCGAATTAAAATCTGATGCATGAACCCTGGAGTCTCGATGAGTGCATGTTTTGTGCTCGTGTGTGCATGTCCGTATGTTTTGCAGCTTTTTTGAAGCTCTTTTTAATTGTAGATACATCATCTTGTAAAGGAGTCGGGAACGCGTCGTACCATAGTCACGGTCATGCAAAAAAAGGTTTACAGATATTTCACATATGACATTATGTGTATTGTATGTTAAGCACTAGGTTAAGCACGACCTAGAGCAAGGCACGCCACATTGTTAGCTAGCTTGTTAGGTTGTTGCAGATATTGTTATATTGTTGGCTTTATATTAAAGTGCGCATTGACTCATATTATATGGATTCATATATATATATTTTTATTATTTTTGGCTTAAATAGTTTGAATGCGACTGTTAATTATGCTAGTTTGGATTACAGGATTACATTGTGTTCAGGGCCGGAGCCCTAGACCTGCGTGCCAGTTATTTGACGTCTGCCTTGCACCATATATTCATGCATATTACTCCACACCATGCACGTATACATGCAATGACACATCTCATCACGACACATGAATTTCTTGCCTTACACTTCAAAACTATTGCTACTGCGGATAAACATGGATGCAGTTGAATTACGGTCCTGGGATAATATTAAGTTATGCTTAATATTCTCTGACAAAGTGCGAGTGAAAGACAGACTGACAGAGGGCAGGGGTGGAGCGATAGCATGCATCCTCTATTACTTTTGCGACCTTATGCCTACGTGCAAAGCTTGTCTCTCTTGCTCTTTTCATCTGATAAAGCATACCGATCAGATCTTCTACCTTGAACCTAGATAACTAGGCTAGGTTTTTATTAGGGTTTTTACTGGGGGGCATTGACTTACAGTTTGTTCCTAGCGTCTGGCCTATACGTCTTTCATCTCTTCCTTCTATCCTGGTTACTGCTCTCGCTGCTAGCTCTCTCTCTCATGCGACCTCATACTTGACGCTCCTCTATCTGAATGCCTTCTTCGGCATTTGATTTTTACTTAAAACTTCATACATAATACACTGGCATATGTATCATGATGCATGCATGATCTCGTTCATGATCATAGCTCTAGTCATAGATAATTATAGTTTTTCTAGTAGAGTCCTAGCTAGACTCTCAGTCTAGCTCTCAGTCTAGCACTTTAATAATAAATCCCACTGGTATGGTGTGGCCTCTTACATATAACCTGATAGTCGGCATTGGGGCGGGAGGCCAATCCTCCAGACATTAATCCTAATCCTAAAAAATCCTAATACTATTTCCTAGAATATAATAATATCTGAATATTTTTTAAAAAATTGAATTGTTACTAATAATTTGTTAGAATTGAAGAATTTTAAGTATGGTACACGCAACATAATCTAGAATAGGATAGAAATCACACAATAGTAGGATTTATGTAACAAATTATGTTCCAGATGTCTCCAAAGTCCACTGCCTAGAAAAAGCGTAGACTAATGAATATAATCAATCAATCAATATGCTAGGATGTACTAGTATGATATGCTACAAGCAGCTAGATGATACGTTTATTTCAATCTTTTAAAGATGATGAGGTATTGATGTAGTACATAACACGGAAAGTTTAATAGACAGAAAAAACACTTGCAAATGATGTATCAGATCCCGCCAGTTAGCAGCCCTTCAGAAGCTTCCCTTTGGTGATCCTCTCTCCTCTTTCCATGATGCGTCTGGTAGCCTCTGCCCATCCCTCCTTTCTCGGACGAAGAAGCAGGTTGTCTTCCCTGTCCGTAACTTTCAGAACCAGACCGTGACCCTACAGCAGAGTATTGCGCCCCCCCTCCCCCAAAAGCCCGAGAGGCAGAGGCCCCCCAGCCAGACGCAGGGCCTGAGGAGACAGAGGCAGACGACCCGGGACCCAACCGAGCTAATTGTTGCTGCTGCCGCTGTCCACTTGCAATCACAGAAGGAAGAGGCGTCTCCAACCATCCCGCACGAACACGAGACGGCCTCCACGTCTCAGGGGGCGGCCCTGCAGATCCCGTCCCAGATCCCGACGGAGACGCATACGAAGGCGCTCCCGAATAGGCACTTCCTAGTTTATCCATCTCTCTTCTAGTTTGCTGGAACTGCGATCCAAATCCCCCCAACCCCCCTACTCCCCCCTGAGAGTGCCCCCCCTGCACGGGCCCACCCGCATCGCGGGCGTCATCCATCTGCAAGTAACTCCACGGCCCGCCCTCAAACGAAGACGGAACAAGCAGCTCTCTGCCCCTTCCACTCAAAGGCTCAGGTCGAGTCATGATCAGTCGGAGGTCCGTTTCCTCCTCCTCAATCCTCCCCCTCCCCCCAACCCCCCCACCGATACTGCCCCTATGCCCTCTCTCAAAATGTGTCCCCATCTGGATGGCCGGAGGGCGTCCGACAAAGGCAAAGAGGGGACGGGCCCTTCTCTCCTCCTCTCTCGCAAAGTCACGCCCTGTCAAGGCTGCAAGGGTGGCTACGAGCACAGACACACACCCTGCTAATTCCAGCCACGTGCTGAGACCAGGGGAGGAAAACCTCCGCAGGTTCGCGGTCCCCAAAGTCCAAAGAATGTGGACAAGAAGAATCAACGCCCCTGAGGTCCAAACACAAATCTGCATGGAAGGATGGATGGATGCACACACGGCGCCAAAACTATCTTTCGGTGGGGTTCTTCTACTGCCCCTAACACGGAGAAGGCGTACTTAGATGATCGATCGAACAAGTGAATTTAAAGAGATAAGTACAAAAAGAAGGACACGGACTCTCGAGTGGTTGAAGTGCCCACCTCAGACTGCCAACTTAATTGGGAAAGAACGGGCAGAAACAAACTTGGAAAAGGGGCTGATCGGCCGGCACATAAAGCCCCATGCACTCTCTCACAATTGTTTCCATTTGCCAGGATGCATCAGAATATAATGCTTAAGTGCTCTTCTCTGCCCTTTCTCAAAAGAAAAAGAGAGAGACCGGCTGACAGAAAGAATCCCAGAGGGCTCCCATATTTCGCCTTCCCACTTTCTCCGAAAAATCTCCCGAAGCTCTCTCCTGACCACCACCCCAGTAAGGACCAAACAGGCGATGCACACCCCCAACAGCCAGACGAGGAGTCCACCGAGGGACGAGAGGCGGGACAGATCCGCACACTCCCCGAGGACTGCATGCAGAAGGAACACGAACATGTACCGCAAACAAAGATCGGTTGCACGCACACAAAGACAGTCACATACAGAGAGGGGCTTCAGACGGACGGGGGAACGAGAGAGACATTGACGGAGGTGTGAGTATATCTGTGTGTGTGTGTGTGAGTGAGTGAGTGTACTTGTCTCTCTCTCTCTCTCTCTCTCTGTGTGTGTGTGTGTGTGTGTGTGTGTGTCTGTGAGTGTGTGTGTGTGTGTGTGTGTCTGTCTGTCTCTCTCTCTCTCTCTCTCTGTCTGTCCGTCCGTCCGTCCGTCCGTCCGTCTGTCTGTCTCTCTCTCTCTCTCTCTCTCTCTCTGTGTGTGTGTGTGTGTGTGTGTGTGTGTGTGTGTGCGTGTGTGTGTGTGTGTGTGTGTGTGTCAAGTACGCGTACACAAGGACATTTGTGAGGGTTGGAGAGATCAAGGTAGACAGAGCGCAAGGGTATGCGATAGAAAGAAAGGAAACAGTGGAGGAGACCCAGAAGGTGGGCAAGACGAGATCTTCTCTCACGCATTTCAGAAAGAGAAGTCAGGGCAGTGACCTTCGACTGCGGGATTTTCGGAGTTACACCCGAGAATTTCCATTCTCTCCGCAAAGCTCCCCTTCCAGACAGTCTCCCGAGGGGGGGGAGGCGATGGGTCTTCTTCCGCCATTGGCGAGTGGTGGTGTGGGTTGACTTTCGGAACTTCTGCCGGTGAGGGGGGGGGGAGGTCAACTTCCACTCGGCGGAGGCTGGCACGCATCGGAATGGGCTGCAGAGGGGGAGGGGCGCGGGAAGCAAATTCAGAGAGCCTTTTCAAGCACGTACACTTTCTTTCGACTCTCGTTTTCTTTCTTTTGTACATTCCTTCCGTAACGACAGAATGTGTTTCTTTCGTTTCACGGACAAACAACACACAAAAAGACGACGGGTCCAGGGAACCTCCCCTCGACCGCCCTCCCTTCTACACACTATGAGCGCGCACACATGCTTGAGATGACAGACGTATTATGTCGTTCCGCTCCGTCTTTCTTGATTTATTTCTCCCTCTTCCTCTTCCTCTTCCTCTTCCTCTTCCCCCCCCCCCCCCCCCCCCCCCCCCCCCCTCTCTCTCTCACGGACGCGTCCGTACACGTGCACAACAGGCAGGAAAGCGGAACCACACTGAGAGGAAGGCAGAGAAAGACCGAGAGCCAAATAGAAGTCTCCCCGCTTTCTACTTGCACCAAGAGGGTAGGATCCCGTTTGAAAGAGACAAAATCGAGAGGAATGGAAGGAAACTCGACACAGGCAGGTAGAGGGGAAATAGAAGTCTCAACTGAGGAAGAAAAAAACAACCAGAAAAACTCCGGTGCTTTCGTTGATCGACTGTGGGTGACTCACTTCTGTTGCTTCCCTCCACCGTCCGAGAATCAGCGCGACAGAGATCAACGCCACAGACAGCCTGCAGGCATTTCAAACGAACACAAATCTTTCAAAACCAAGAGATTGTAAGAAAATGTACGTCGAACTGCGGGTCACACGCTGAGGAGAGCTTGTCCCGGAATGAGACACACGTAAAATACCGCAAAGACTGTGAGGGGTTCGTCGAACTCTGCTTCAAATACGACAGAACGGGCGTACAGGGAATTAGTCGAAAAACGCATTCAGGCTAGGCCTGGCAACGCAGAATCGTTCCAAAGAACCTCATTCGGATGGCCTTCCTTTGCGGTGAAGACGGGGTCAAATTCCACAGAAATGCCTCCCTTTCCACCAACGGTTTTCAGCCACTTCTTCTCTCAGGCAACCTTCACATTCACTTTGGCCGAGCCTTGCTTCTATTCCTTCGTGCAACTGTTTGCCGGAAGACTCAGCTCGGCAAGCAGGGTAAACCAGCATCACCGCAGTATCCTGAGATGATCTGACTGACCAGACTGAAAACCAGGAGAGCTTCATCAAAGGAGACGGTTTGGCATAGGGATCTGCTAGCCAGAAGAGAAACGTCTTGGAGGTCTCGAAGACCGTGTCCCCGCAAAGCCAGCATCGTCTCCGAATGCGGCTGCCGAAAGTTCGCTGTTCCACTGGTCTCATTGCCAAAAAGAGGTAGGCATTACTAAGGCAACACCGAAAACTCTTTTCAGGCCATGGAAAGGTGGATCAGACAGGGTTCGAAATGAGGCAATTCTCGAGCTGCCATTGGCTCACGCACGACATGCCATCCTTTGACACTGAACTGTAAATAGGCTTCACTCCCATTGAATCAAGAGCCGATCGACTGCTGTCAGAAATGCAGCCACGAAATGTCATGTCTTTGATGATTGATGCATGCATGAATCAGCGCGCATGATTGACAATTTGAGCGGCCGCGCCGCGGGCCGGTCCCCCGGGCCCTCAGACTCAATTTGACGGCGGGAGTCAACGCGCACCAAGCCGACTATTCGCGTCGACGGCCCGAGGACGTACGTTTCATCGAATGTTTGAATTTAAGGCTCTTTCACAAGAGGAGAAAGGGTCATCGTACAGAAGAGTAACATCACACAGACTCGGGAAGATCTTCAGTATCGAGTAATACAGCGAGTTTCGTTGAAAACAGCCGTATCGGAGAGGATTTTTCACTGGAAGAGCTATGTACGGGTGAAAAAGGTCAGACATTTACTTGTCTGACTGGCGAGGTCTCTTGAATTGGGAATCGGAGCATCCCGTTTTCTTGTACACTCTCTATGCGTCCATCCACAGTGGTGTCCAGCCATATGGGGCGGGGGCTCTGCCGAAGCCTGTTTTTTCGTTCAGAGATCCAAGCTACTCTTGGAAGGAGGTTCCCGCAATCACTTGGACACTCTCTTCCCTCAAGTCAGAAGCGCGCTTCGTTCTTCAGAGACCTTCTCCATCGGGTGCCTTCAGGAAGTCGTAAACGCTTTGGAGTTGCAGTCGCAGTTGCTTGCGTGGCGTATAAATCTCTGGGAACGGCCAAGGAAAGCAAACGAATTGTTCGGTGTGATTTGAAAACTGGTGGAGAGGACACGGAGGAAGGCGATGAGTTGGTTGAAGTTTCTATGCGGAAAGGCGGAAAGGTTCTTCGCCGCAGTTTTTGGGAATGGGTGGTGCATTGTTGGCACATGCTTCGACGGGGATTCGTTCTTGCAGGGGCGCTCCTTCCTCTTGGCCTGAGTGCCCCCCTCTGCTTTAGTTGGGGGGGGGTCTACAGGAAGTGGTGGGTTGAGAGACTTGCAGACACATTCCGCCGTTTGGGACCGGCATTTATCAAATTGGGGCAGTGGATTGGCGCACGTCCAGATCTGTTCCCCCCCGACCTTGTGCATGCGATGGAGAGTCTCCACCAGAACGCACCAGAGCATTCGTTTGGGCACACGGCGGAGGAGATCGAGAGAGCGTTTGGAGTCCCTTGGAAGGACCTGTTCGAAGAAGTGGAGAGGAAACCTCTCGGAAGTGGGAGCATTGCACAGGTGCACAAGTGAGTCAGGAGAGGGGGGGGAATGCTTCACGTTTGCACTAACGGTCTGGAAATGTCAGTAGAGAAATGCTTCTTCTCTGATTTTTTTTTTGTGCTCATGCGTTTCTTTTGCAGAGCCACTGATTTTTTTTTGTGCTATGCGATTCTTTTGCAGAGCCAAAATTCGGAGGGACGCTCCAGAGAGCCTGGTGGGTCGTCCTGGAGCTGTGGTGGCTGTGAAGGTCCAGCACCCTGGAGTGAGTGAGAATCTGGAGACGGACTTTGCGATTCTCTCCGCAATTCTTCCGTTGCTCCCAGGACTGAAGGCTTACAGGTGGGTGTGTTGGTTCGAATTGAGTCTCAAGTCAGATGCCCATGTTGGTACGCATCGTTTGGTGTAGCTTCCAAGCAAGGCATCGCTTTTTCTTTTCATTTCTGCTCTGGCTTTTTTGTTTCGGGAACGGAGAGGGCCCTTTCAATAAGTAGGTGGGTCTGTGACTTCGAGTTTTCCCTTCAAATACTTATGGTCTTCTCTATGTTACCTTCTCTTAGTTTTCATCTCTTGCGCCTTGTTTTCTCCTTTTTACAGAGTTCCCGAAATGCTGTCGAGTCTCCAGTCTTCCCTCTCGGCCCAGCTGGACTTTCGGAAAGAGGCAGACGCTCTGGAGCTGATGGGAAAAAACTTTGGGCGCTGGAAACTAGTCTCTCTTCCGACCCCCATCAGACCCCTCGTGGGGCCCTCAGTCCTAGTCGAATCTTTTGAGGCTGGTGCCCCTCTGTCGGACTTTGTTCGACCTGGAAATGGGGTCGAGGAGACAAGGTTGGTTGCTTGATTGGTCTACCGGTTGGTGACTTGGTTGGTCGATTGGTTGGCTTCATGCGTGGCTGATTGGCTGTTTGGTGGGTGGGCTTCTTGGTTGGGGAAGAGAAAAGGGACGATCAGTTTCTGATGCGAGCCTCGGATGTGGTGGAAAAATGCTTTCTTTGTATTCCGGCATGAAAGTTTGGATTCAGCGTACGTTGGCGACGTTTCTGCGTCGACTGTGAAGGTTGTTGTGAGAATTGTTCCTCCATTGGCTTTATGTACTTCTCTGCTCATCTCCTTTCTGTGTGCAGAATTGCCCGTCAAGTAGCTCGACTGGGCGTCTTCGTTCTCCTGAAGATGATGCTGGTGGACGGTGTGCTGCATGGAGACCTGCACCCAGGGAACATTATGGTGCGCCTCGAACAGAAGGAGGCAGGGACAGGAGAAGGGAACGGAAAGGATCGTTTGACTCTTCTGATTTCCGCCTTTCGGAATCTCTGTGGCAACAGGGATTTGGGTAAAGAGAAGGGAGAGAGAGATGGGTTGCCTCCGGCAAAGAACGGAGATGCGATGAATGGAGGGGGTGAAGAAAAATCGACGGAGGGAATTGGGGGGCAGAGGCAGGATGTCAGTGTGTCCACAGGCAGTGGGAGGGAGAGGGGGGGTGGTAGTCGTGCCCATCTTGTTTTGCTTGATGTCGGCATGACAGAACACCTCTCATCAGCAGAGACCCAGACCCTCCGCCGACTTTTTGGAGGTCTCTCGGGGCTTGTGGGAGAGGCGGTGTGCGACGCCATCTGCGCATTAAGCCCAGAAGTCCTCAGCTCAGAGAGACGAACAGAATTCATCAGCCAGATGGACAGAGCGTTGGGAAGGCAGAGACTGGCAGAGGAGAAAAGTGAACGAAGGTTGGCAGACCGGAGGGGGACGGGGGATGGGAGTATCGAAAGAAAGGGGGAGGGAGGATTGGAAAAGATGGACGAATGGTGGAGAGAATTGTGTTTTGAAGGGGAGAGGTTGGAGGGTGCTTGTAGGAATCACGCGTTCGAGGCACAGAGGGAGGAGAGGCTGGTAAAAAATCAAAGATTGGTCCCGGAAAGAGAAAGAGAAGAAGCAACGTCCTCCTCTATGCCCGTCTCGCGTCCCTCAAAGGCAGACATCCTCCTCCTGCCCCTTGAAGAGGATCTGCAATTGAATTCAGAAGTCTGCAGCAGTTTGTGGTTGGCGTCGGATTCCCACACGGAAGCTTCGTCGTCTGTGTGCAAAGAGAGTCTGGCTGTAGGGTTGGAGAAAAGTATCGATGGGAAGGGAGGGGAATCTATGGACGTGTGTGTTTCTGTTCCATCGCAAGCAGATGCGTGTTCGATAAACGGGAGGGAGGGGTGTCAGAGGGAGGGAGAGGTCAAACTTGAAACGGACATGAAGGGAAGGGAAGGTGAAAATGAAGAAGACCCAAGGACAACGATTTTTGGTAACACAAGAATTGCAGCAGCAATGGAGTGCTGCAGGCAGAACCGTGTTTTAGTAGAGGGCAAACTTTGCTTGGTGGTGGTTACAGCAATGATGTGCGAAGCCATGCAACGCACGATGTACCCCTCCATGGATGTGTACGAGATGGTCGACAACATCTGTCACGCAGTCGGGGTGACTGACGCTCTGGCCACACGAATTCCCGGCCTCAGGACGGCACTTGATCGTTTTCTTGCCTGGGCCGCTGGGGTCTGCTCTTCTTTGTAGACTAATTCAGTTGAAGATCCTCTCCTTCAGCCCCCTCTTCCCTCTTTGAGGCTTGCTTTCCTTGCCTACTCTGTTTTCCTTCATTCTCATCCTTAAGATGGTACTTTCTGCAGTCCAGTCTGTAGTCTCCTTTTCGGGTTGGGTTGTCCGTTCATCTTTGTGCCATCGGCTCTCTCTAATGCTTTTTGACCTGCTGTCTGATACGGCAATCTCAGTTGAGAATGAAAAAACTTTTTTTGGAAAGGTGGAATTGATAAAAATAAAAATCAAGTCATAACATGTAAAGCTTCTGAAGGTTGTTCTATATTGATCAAACCGCGTATTTGTCAAGTTGTTTTCGTATCATTGTAACATCAAGTTTGTCATCAACCCTAGTCATCAACCGTATAATCAACGGATCATATATACATGAAATCAAGTGTGATTCGTTGTATGAAAATGTTATTGAAAAATCATTACTATAGATTCATATTGATATCACTAGCGATATCAGTTTGTGATAAACCCTAACTCTGGTTCAAACTTCAAACTGTTAACTAGACTGTCAAAGTGTCAACTAGAGTTACTAGACTAGGTGTTAGATGTAATAGATGATGTATAAATTGATTGATTGATATTATTTTCGATACTTAATTAAATTTCATAATTAACGGCAGTCAGACCGCACTCTTTCTGGTAGCTAGAACCTCGATTAAGCCATAAACTCGGCTATGAATCTTGTTTTATCCTTTCTTTGATTTAGTTGTTATGGTTATATATCTAGTTACTATACTACTAGTACTTATAGTCTTATACGGTCACGTTGAACGGTAAGTTATACATAGTATACTACGTGATTCTTAAGCTTCATATTTTAAACTAGTTTTAAAACAATGAAAACGCATACTAGAACCGTTTTATATATCATCATTGATGATCATATTTCAAGTTTATTTAATAAAGTTAACATATAACACCATATAGTATATAACCTTAGATATAAGTTAGCATATAACCTCAATCAATTAATCAATCAATCAATCCGAGTCAATCAATTAATCAATCAATCAATCAATCTAGTCTGTAATACACTGTCATGAATAAGAAAGTTTGGTCAGTAACTATAGGTTAGTGATTGTGCGCGCAAGCCAGATTTGCCAGTGATTGTGAATATAGCAAAATATAGTAGTACTACACACAGACACAGGAAAATCGTCTGCATCTGTGCCTGCATCTAGCGATAGTGCTCTAGGGCATCCCTCAATTACCCTCAATCACTTATCACTTCTCATCGGTACTACATATAATTCACCCACATAGAACTGGACCTGTCTTTTCTGCTGCTTCCAGAATGAGACATTGGTCGGAGTGGGTGCTTTCCTTCATAGGTGACAATCTGACGAGACTCAATCGATCGATCGACTGGAAGCCTGCAGTCCCGGGTGCAAGAACCCTTCCAGATGTCCAGCAGTGGAGTCTGAGTGGACCACCACAATATACATACGTACTGTCATTCACACACACTTCGATGGACCCTGTCTCCTCTCTCCGCTCAGCTTCAGCGCACACACGCGATGTGCAAATCATGCACAGGTTGCATGGAGGATTTTGAATTAGTCCGCGCATCAAAGAAAAATCCATTGAAATCATTCAAACAAAAGCATGTAAGAGTGGCCAACTGCAGCGCGGTTTTTTGCTCTTTTCTGGCTTGGAAGAGGGACAACAGAGAGGATAGGATCAACCCAATGCTTAGTCAAAGTGTCCTTCCCCCTTTCACGAAGCGTTCTATTACCACATGTGAGCCACAGAAGTACCTTGCAACCATTCAAAACCAGATGGAGCACCAAAGCATCCCACCAATCGCATGGTTTGCAAACAGAAACTGTGGGCTCACTTAATTACAATACATCACCCCCTTCCTTCCTCCATCTCTGGAAAGGCGGTCTTTTCAAACCCACCCCCCTTTCTGCACATGTCTGCCTTCTCTTCAGTTGCGGGACCCCCCCGGAAAGCACCACCCGAGGAGCCAGTTGTTGGGCAGATGGTGCGCACCACGAATACCAGCAGGTGGCCCAGTCGCCCCCGTGATGCTGTTTTGACGTGTCCCACCGCTGCCCGAGGGAGCAGAGGAGGACGAGGAGGAGCCCCCGGAGAGGGTCAGAGACGAGTGAACACCCCCCTGCCCCATGACAACAGGGCCAGGAGGTTTCGAGGAGGTCTGGTACTCCTCCTGCTGAAGTCGCAGTGCCATCTGAATGTCTGGATCTTCGGAGGCCAACAGAGAAGGGTCAACAAAACCGCCCAAGTGCAATCCTGCACCAGCTGCCGTATTCTCCTTCTGCTGGACTCTCAGTGCGACCGCTGTACTTTCCTCCTCCGATGTTGGGGCCTGGGTGGTGTCGCGATCGTAGGTTTTCGGGTCTCCTGGCTTGGCGTAGTCACGGGTCCACTCCCTGGCCTGCCTGTCGTACTCTCCCCGTCTGCACTGGAACTGCTTGGCAACATCCTCATCCTGTGCATCGTCGGCGTTGGGTTCGGACATGAGCAGCTGGATGGACTTGAGGATGGAGATGAAGGAGATCGAGGGGGTCCACTGGGTCTTGAGGATGTCGAGGCAGATGTACCCTGTCAGGCTGGAGATGTTCGGATGCCATATGGGAGTGACGAACCAGACCTGCAGGAAGCCAAGTAAGCAGTGAATAGAAGATTTCCTGAAAGAAGAAAGACGTGGGAAGAAAAAATCAGCAGGGAAGAGGAAGGATATGACTGAGAGAGAGGGAGGATACGGGGCCGCAGACTCGGCGTGGGATGTGCAGAAAGCGGCACAAGCAAAAAGTGTTTCACACTGTGCACAAATATAAAGTCGAGACTGGCGAGCGACGGAGGCACGATTAGCAAAAATGGCGTGCGCGAGGGAGGGGAATGCCTGATGACAAAAAGAGTGCCGAGAGAGGAAACAGTGATTCAGAGACGGGGCACACGCACGTTTGTGATATAACGGCCGAACGGTGCCCTGAACTCCTATCTATACGACCAAACAGCACCAAGCGATGTCCACTGAAATAGATCCATTGTGCCGGCTAGTTAAAAACATCGTAAACGGCTTCCAACTTGAGGCTGGAGGTGCAAGGACGAACCTGGGGAGCACTGAAGGGCCAGTTGGATTCCTCCAGGACCTGCATATTTCGACACAGAAAAGCACGTGTCCATCCATAGAAGAATTAGAAGGTTTCTATGTGCACCATAAGGCTCCAGGAAGTCAATACAACGATGTCTACCTACCGAGATGCCAACTTCGAACTCTCCTCCATCGAAAACGGTGTCCTCGGGTCCCTTGACCAAACACTTCACAGACTGTGCGTTTCGGCCAAAGGGCGTCTGGAGAAGTTTGATGCCAGAGATACCGTAAACTTGCGCATTAATCTCCTTGCACTCTCGCTCAAACCTCTGCTGCTGGCGGTCCTTGGACATAACCGGCCGCTTCGGCTCCACTGGCTTGTAGCCGTGCAACATAGTTGGAAAAACGACTCTTGAGGGACCAGCGAAGCAAATTAAGCAATTCCAACGACAAACAACTCAACAGCTGTGTGTTCGACAGATGCTGGACGATCAAGTTCCTGGGATGAATGGGAGTCAAAGGGATCGAGGCAAGTTGCCGAAGATCTGGTGCAGGGTCAGTGCCGACATGTGCCGACCGATCGCTCACAGACAGCGTGTATATTGCGTGTATCGGTACTGAGCTGGCGTGCATGCATGCCCGCGGCAGGGGAGCGGGGCCCATGCAGCGCGCGGCCGCATGCAGTGTTGCAATCTGCACCCGTCTAGGTCCATCTACTATTTCTCCGGGCGTCCCCCCCCCTTTTTTCGTCTTACCTCTATCTCCGTCCCCTCCTTATGGTTGCACACACCTTTCCGATGCCTCGTCAAGCAGGCTTGCACGTCTGCTGTGGCGTTACGAACCGTGGCCGCACTTCGAAAAACCGTCCCCCCGTTCCTACCTTCTGGAACGCTCGCTTCCCTGATGGGTGGGTAGTGGGCGCGTACGAGGCGGTAGGGCGTGCGGGGCGGTTGTGGGGTGGGGATCGTATGTAGTTTGGCGCTTCATGAGATGAGCTCCTATAAAACCACGGCTACCACACAACTCAACGCGCCTCCACACCGCGCCGCCCTACGCCAACACCCCCCCCCCCCNTCCTTGCACTCTCGCTCAAACCTCTGCTGCTGGCGGTCCTTGGACATAACCGGCCGCTTCGGCTCCACTGGCTTGTAGCCGTGCAACATAGTTGGAAAAACGACTCTTGAGGGACCAGCGAAGCAAATTAAGCAATTCCAACGACAAACAACTCAACAGCTGTGTGTTCGACAGATGCTGGACGATCAAGTTCCTGGGATGAATGGGAGTCAAAGGGATCGAGGCAAGTTGCCGAAGATCTGGTGCAGGGTCAGTGCCGACATGTGCCGACCGATCGCTCACAGACAGCGTGTATATTGCGTGTATCGGTACTGAGCTGGCGTGCATGCATGCCCGCGGCAGGGGAGCGGGGCCCATGCAGCGCGCGGCCGCATGCAGTGTTGCAATCTGCACCCGTCTAGGTCCATCTACTATTTCTCCGGGCGTCCCCCCCCCTTTTTTCGTCTTACCTCTATCTCCGTCCCCTCCTTATGGTTGCACACACCTTTCCGATGCCTCGTCAAGCAGGCTTGCACGTCTGCTGTGGCGTTACGAACCGTGGCCGCACTTCGAAAAACCGTCCCCCCGTTCCTACCTTCTGGAACGCTCGCTTCCCTTCCAGTCTCGTCGAGTTATCTCTCTTTTCCAACTGGGGATCTGCCAAACCTCGGCCAGAACGGCCTTGTTTAGAGGTATGGCGGCTTTTTCCCCCTCCGCTCGCTGTTCATTTTGCAAAGAATGAAAGCCAACGACCCCACCGCAAGATCTACCCATCGGTGATGAGCTTCACGCTCTTTCTAACTGCCCAGAATTTGACTCTACTAGAGATCGATTCCAGCAGGTCCTGCGGGTCTCGCCGAAAGCGAAGTACTTCAGCCTCAGCACACTCGACCGCAGCGAGATATTCTTCGTCAAAGTCCTTGTCCCACTACTTTCTGAACGCCCTGGATTGGTGGGGCGAACGTAGGTGGGGATCAACGAGTCTTTAGTTCACAAACGAAGAGACATAACGAGACAGGACACCCCTTCGGATGGAGAAGATGTGGGCCGACAAGGTTTGCCGAATCGGTCTGCTGGCACAGGGGGGGTGAGGGGCACAACGTCTGCTAGACAGCCACGTCAAGCCATCGTCATTCAGGGTTAGAGTCTTCCGATCCTCTCTTCAACGTCTGCAGCCCCCATCCAAGCCAGTCTGCTGCATAGAGTCGCCGCTAAATCAACTCTTTCTGCAGGCTGGTGTTCCACCATGTTGCCTGCTGTCCGGTCGTTAGATGCCCACCGTTCAGGCACTTACCCGCTTCCCCCCCTTCTGCCACTCTCACAAGTGTCAGTTGTCTACACGGATGGCGCCAGCCGCTCTAATGGTACGCCGCACGCGAAGGCGGGTTATGGAACATATTGGGGTCCTGGACATCCATGTAACCTCAGCTGTAGACTCAGAGGTAAGCAGACAAACAATCAAGCCGAGCTGAGTGCGATCATAGCTACGCTTGAAACTGGAATTCTCCATAGTCCTCTTCGTACGCTGATAGTCAAATCTGATTTGTGGTATGTTTGCCGAGCCCTGGAGTCATGGGTTCCGCGATGGGAAAGAAATGGTTGGAGAAGACCTGATAGAAAGCCAGTGTGCAATCAAGATTTGATTGGCAAGTTGGTCAGCCTTGTCAATGAATACGAATGGGTACTGGGGGGGACTGTGTCTATCCAATGGGTGAAGGTGCACAATAAAGAGCCTGGTAACGAGGCAGCAGATGCTCTCACTATCAAGGGTCCGTATCTTCCCATCCCTTGTGCGTAATATTCTTATCTGTAAAGGAGTAGGGGGTTGGGTGTGTTAGTCTGATATACTGGGTCGGAGCGAGAAAGTGTAACTTGAGGTGGAGAGGGAGATTTGGTTCTGGCCTTGGAAGTCGAAAACTGTCTGGCGCTGCATCCTACTCTTAGAACTAGAGGAGGTTGTACTGACTGAATTTATCTATTTTTCTTCTCGGTCGTTGATGCAGCGTGCTTGGTAGGAGTTCTTCTCCTCTTAGCATGAGTCGGTTTTCTACCTTGGCCTGTTTTTCCTCATTAACTGGTACTGTATGCTGGAGGTTTTTTATCTAGGACCATTCTAGGGAGCGGGCCGATCGACCGTATGTATGACCAGACACGTAGCGTGCGGCAGGTAATGCTGAGCAGTTGCGTGATGTATATGTATGGGGTGGAGGTACTACCCAGATGGGCGGATACTCCCATATCCCCCCTTAATACCTAATACCTAATACCTACTCTACTATATACTTAATACGGTAAGCCTTTTTTTTTAGCCACACGCGCGTGTATACGTTTTTTTAGATACAAATCCCGCGCCCTAACCACGCGTGACCGGCCCCGGAAAGACTACCGTCAAAAATGGTTCCGCAAGCGAAAAATTAACCAAACGCTACGGGTGACTCCCCCGCGGGGTGAGTGCCTTGCGCGCGCCGCGCCATATGACTCGCGTCCGCGAAAAAGGTGAGTGCCTTGGAATTGAAATTATCCGGCTGGGGACATTTGATGGGCCATAAATGTTTGACAGGCCAGGGATTTTAGGCGAGCCTGCTAGCCGAGCTCGCTAACCAGCCTGCGCCAGGCTATTTTGACAGGCCATGTATACACTATTTTGACGGGACTAACGGCCGGTATGCTCGGACGTGCTATTATATTGTATTGTGGCAGACTCTCGGCCTGTGAGGCTATGCATCCACGAACCCTCAAAAAATTTTTTGGCAGGCCAGAGATATTTGACAGGCCCGGTGATCTTCACCAGCTTACTTTTTTGACAGGCCAGGCTAGTACCTAATACTTAACCCAGCGAGCCTTTTTTTTTTAGTTACACGTGCGTGTATACGTTTTTTTAGACATAAACCACGCGCCCCAACCACGCGTGACCGGCCCCGGAAAGACTACCGTCAAAAATAGTTCCGCAAGCAAAAAATTAACCAAACGCTACGGGTAACTCCCCCGAGGTGAGTGCCTTGCGTGCGCCGCGCCATATGACTTGCGCCCGCGAAAAAGGTGAGTGCCTTGGAATTGAAATTATCCGGCTGGGGACATTTGACGGGCCATAAATGTTTGACAGGCTAGGGATTTTTGGTAAGCCTGCCAGCCGAGCTCACTAACCAGCCTGCGCCAGGCTATTTTGACAGGCCATGTACACACTATTTTGACGGGACTAACGGCTGGTATGCTGGGACGTACTATGCATCCACGAACCCTCAAAAATTTTTTTGACAGGCCAGGGATATTTGACGGGCCCGGTAATCTTCACCGGCTCACTTTTTTGACAGACCAGGCTAGTTACCCCAATAGATTCCCCAATAGCATCCGCATGTACTTATCTGCATGCATATATGCATGCATGCATGCAAGTCGCCGAAGAGCCTAGAGCATGAAAGGTACGAAAAAGACAATCTGACTATAAAATTTTTAACCTGTTTACTTAAGGGTGCGTGCATGCATAGCACGTCCCAGCATACCGGCCGTTAGTTCGCACAGTATAATTAGGTATATATCATGCTTAGGCCCGTTTCTTCCTAATTTATCTTAATGTATCGACCCTTAGTTTCTGACTCTGCCTGCCTCTCTATTGCGTTTTTTTTTTCTACTTTCTCTTTTACATCAACTTCAATCGCCCCTGCTGGCCGGAAATTGACCCAAAATCACTTAACTCACTCTCAAGCACTGACAAACAGCGACTCTTCAACAAACGACTCTTTCTCTCCAATTCTTTTCTCTCTCCAACCCGTTACTTCTTTACGCTTCTCTGTCGTTCTCCGTCCATTCAATCAGCTCAGTCTTTACTTCACCCTGTCCTTCACTCACCGTTGGTGCCCTTGCCCCCTGCACGGGGATAGAGAACGCTGCCACGTCGTAAGCCAGCAATGGCTCCGCTTGGAAAGGACCCCTTCTCCCTGTCTGTGAGTGAATGAAATAAAACACGTTTGCTACCATAAATCTCTGCAAGGTGTACAACAGAATTTTGAAGTACTGTTGCATCAGTCTGCCTTGGACCACTGCCAAGTCTTCACCCCCCCTCACTCTGCTTACTGCGTGATTTGCTACAGTTATCAAAAACTCCACCGTCCTCTTTCCTGGCCTTCCATACATTTCAAATACCAGCGGGATAAATTCGAGGCCTAGCTTTTTGTAGATAACCTTATACTTCCTGTCCTTCACCGTTTCTATGTTTCTAGCTGCAGCCCCTACATAATTGGACATTCGGTGTAGGTGGGCTGCATCCACAGACATAGGATGAGTAACGGATACGTCTCTAAGATAGCTGTCCCCTGATGGCATTCCTGATAGGAAGTCTGGTTTCTTTTAGCTTTCCTTAGCTTTCCTCGACCAATCTGTTTGGGGTAGAAAGGCCGAGCTGTACAAACGTATGTTCTCTTGACACGTAGGTATGACGCACCCCCGACAAAATATTGCAGAATGCGTCCTTGACCTGTTTATGCCTCCACCAAATCCCCCCCCCCGTCGCACATCTTTGTGCATGCCATTGGTGTCCCGCTAGGTCCAGCGGAGCGCCGCATGTACAGATTGGGTTTCTCTAAATCTCTGGAAGGTCCAAACCCAACCAAAGACGGAGTGCGACAAAGAACAAAGTGGTAAAATTCATACAAAAATCTAACAAAATACAAAAAAAATACCAATACACAACGTTAACGTACGCCCGCCCGCCTGCGCTTGAAGACAGACTTCCTTCTTGGGGTGATTGTAATATTGTGGGTGGGTGGGGGGGGGGGGGGGGGGGGGGGG